>MU750992.1:17936-40271 GCA_026770625.1 Nicotiana glauca | reverse complement strand
TCTATCTTCCAGTTATACTTCTAGTTAAAATGCTGTTAATGATTTTCAAACAAATGGTTTTGAGCTTTATGCTCGAGTTGAGAGTGAAATTAGTCGGACTTGCCTAGCAGTTGTGTTGGGCACCATCACGACCGGGTTTGGGGTCGTGACAGTGAATTACTAATATTTGTTAGGCATGTTTGAAAACTTAAGCCTCTATTGTAACATATTTCTTCGACTAGTTGAAATGATGCGATAAAATAAGTTGCTGCTAACTGAAAACGATCTTATTTGGGTTTCAGCTAATAAGGAGTCACTGGCCATTTGTTTTCCTGGGAAAATAGCACGGGCTAGCCAATTTTTAGACTGATAATAAAAAAATAGCCAGTATTTGTAAAGTTATTGAAAAATAGCCCAATATTTTGCTGAAACACCAAAAGTTTTAGTATAATATGCGAGATTATAGATCTCCTACGTATAGACTTCTAGCATAATATGTTGGAACTCCAGCACACGGAAAGTTCCATTATAATATGCGGATTATGGAGCTCCAACATATAAACTTCTTTCATATTATGTTGGAACTCTAGCACATTATGAAATTCCTAATTTTTCTGGATTTTAAGGGTGTTTTTGTTTAGATTTTTATATGAAAAAGTGGCTAAATTTCAATTACTTTTAAAATTGTGGCTATTTTTCAATTACTATTTTCTTCCGGGATTTTTACCTAGCTATGCCAGAATAGAAACTTATTTACCAATATTCTCTATGTTTTGTAGTTTTTAATAAGTATCTAGGTTTTTCTTACAAATTATATAGATTTCTCCTTAAAAGACTCTCATCTTATTGTTAGTGCGTTCGATTAAGGGACTTAATTATATCCTTTCCTTTTTTCCCTTTCCTCTTCTCTCCCCTTTTTAAAAAATCAAAATCACTTAATCTACACCAGAATCTCCATCTTCTCTCTTCCCTCCATTGGTGACAACTTCATATAATTAAATCATCAATTGCATCGTTCTTTTATTGGGAGACCGGACAACGTTGAAAATGAAAAAATATTCAGGGATTATATGATAACTGTATCATAATTGCATTTGAATTTTATCAGATATATCAATACGTAAAATATAATTGTATCATACTTGTATCACAATTGTATTTAACTCGTAGATGGTGCGTTAATATCCAAAATAATACCTGATATAATATCTAATAAATTAATATATAATTATCATATATTTGTGATATAAACTGTGAAATTCGTCATGAACTCACAACTACTCATTATTGAGATACAAATTTGATATAATCCCGAAAGTGTTCTTACACAACAAAATTATGATACAACTTAAAACCGATTCTACACTTAAACTAATACAATATCGTATTATATTTGTATTAGCATTGTAACATGTATTGTTTTAGGTACAAATTGCGATACAATTATGATACAATTCTAGATTATGATACAACTTTGATCTTCATCTTTTTCAAGTTTCAATTTAAAACATCCACCTAGAACCAACTCTAAACTTAAATTATGATACAATATTGCATTTTAATAGTATTTGTATTGTATCAAAATTGTCTTAGACTGATATACAATTATGATACATGTATCATACAATCGTAATACAATTCCGAAACTTTTTCTTCCTCGATTTCAATCAAAAATTCAACCTAAAACCAACTTTAAACTTAATGAATCTCCCTTAAAATTGAGATATAAACTCTAAAGGATATTTTCAATCGTTTTCAAGAGCACCCAATCCAAAAAAATCACAAATTCGTAAAATCTGAATATCTAATTCAAAGTTTCGAAGCTTTTTAATGGTATGTCAATGACAGACCCCTCCACCTACGATTTTAGAGATAATATTGATGGATTTGTCAATAGTTGAAGCTTTTTAATTATTGTTGGTGGAATTGATTCAGAGAAATATATGATGCTACAATTTTAGAGAGATAATAATTTGATTTGTACGAGGGAGAGACAGAGAGTGATTGGCTGATTTGTATGAAATAGGTGATGATTTTGGGTATAAGTGGGTTTCTTATGGTGGTAAGTACAAAGAAAGATGATGTTTTGTAATCCTTTGAAAAAAGAAGAGTATCTTAAATGTAGGGGGATACTGTGTAACTGATACCCAGTATTTAACGTATGTTTCATTTCTTCCATTTTATTGTTTTATATAAAACTAGTAAATATAGGTATATAAAGTAATTAATAAAGAAACTAAACAAAAGTAATAAATAGGTTTCTATTATAGTATAACTAGGTAAAAATTCCGTTTCTTTATTGTCATTGCACATGATAGTCAATGATCCACTATTGCACTTTCCCATGTTTGTTTGATACTAGTTTCTACGTTCGTGCGATGCACAAATATTTTCAGTCAAATATTACGAAGCACGTTCCAAAAGTAATAATAAAATTTTGAGTGCTTAGTATTCTAAAATTAATTGTAACTAAATATATTGGAAGTTCAATGATCAATTCCGCAAAAATATAATATATCATCTTCCTTGCAATTCTCTTCGCAGGCAAAGTAAAAGTCAGAAATAAAAAGAATGAGATGTGATATTTTTTTTTTCAATGCAAAAAATCTCGAATAAATATTATATTTGATCTAACATTATTTTTCTCTACAATAAAGGATGTAAAAGATTAGTTGAAACTAAAATGATAGTCATATTGATTTTACTAAATTATTCTAGTTTTGCGTTTTAGCCATGGGCGAAGCCACCTATAGCAAAGGCTGGCCAATTGATCACCTTCGCCAAAATATTACGAAAAATTGCATTTTGTACATAAGTAAAATATTAATTTTAGATGTATAAAATTTATATTGAACACTCTTTGTCGAAATTTTTTTTCTACTTTCAAGTTTGAACACCCTTAAAAATATTTTTGGCTTCGCCACTTTTAGCCTATTAAATATTCATAAAAAATAGAAATCTAAACGCATAAGATTATCATGTAAATAAATTATGTATGAGTGTAGTCTTCCGAACGAAATTAAATGAAAAATACTAAGTCCGACCGCTAAGTGCCAATCAATTCTTTTCATGGGCTTTTTCTGTCTAAATTTTATTGGTTATTCATCTTCCATGTAAGATAAGATTGATCTTCATCTTTATAAATTTAATAATTTTGATCCTTTCTTGATTATTTTTATTTTTATTTTTTTCTCTTCTTTAGGAGAGAAAGTTTTTCGACATGCCTGCTTGGGTCTCTTTTTAAAGAAATTTGAGGGCACTTCGATCATTTCTCATCAATCATATACGTGCCCTATTGTGCTCTTCCCAGATATACGTGTAAGTTTTCTACTGCTCCCACATGTATGCTTCTCTTCTCTTTCAACACATAAACATATTCATTAGCAAAGCACACACAAGAAAAGGCATCACAGAACGATCCATCACAAGATCAATTTGAAATCAGGTACAGATTTGAGTTTGACCCAAAGTTTTCTAGCTCATAATCCATTCTTTGTGGTTTTGTACTTGTGATTTGTGCTAAATTTTCTTACTTCCTCTCTCAAATTTTTTGAACTTTCAGGTAAATTTCTTAGTCTTTACTATCAATTTTGTTATTTTCTATGTGTTAGGGTTTTGATGGATGAAATTGGGGGAATATTTTTTTTAACAGACACTGCTGTGTGAATAAAATATGGGGTTTTGATCCATAGTTGGATTCCTTCTGTGTCTATGATGCAATCAGTGGTAATGTAACATTAAAAGAAAATAAAAATAAGCTAAAGAAGCTAAGGAAATTAGGGTAAAATAAAATCAAAGTATATTTGATATATCCCCAGCTGAAGCTTCCAATGCAGTACATATAGGGAATCCTATCCACTACAGGACAAAGTCCTATAACTACCTCTGACATAGACCATAAGTGATCAATGAAGTAGAATCTAGAGACCTAATTACATATAATAGAACTTGCCTCTAAAACTTATAGGGACCAAACTGTCCACTAGATATTATATAATTTACCCGTTAATAACTACTTCTAATGGCTAGGTACTACTCTTAATGCTCCATTTACAATTCACGCAAGCTGGCTAATTTCCTTTTGCATTAGTTCTTCCCCCTTAAAAACTTTCTTGTCCTCAAGGAAGGAACAGTGGAAATCGAGTCTTCAGGGCTGAGTAATCCTCCCAAGTAGCTCGATCTGGGGGCAATTGATCCCATTAAACTAGAACCTGTGCTACTGCCTTATTTCCCTTTTGGATCATACGCCTGTCCAAAAGCTTCTGTGGCTCAGGGCAATATGGACTTGATAATTCGACTATAGGGGGATTTGATGTGCTCTTTGGAAGCTCGTAGCATTTCTTGAGTTGAGACATATGAAAAGTTGGGTGCAACAGTAATTGAGGAGGAAGAGACAGCTTGTAAGCCACACTTCCTACCTTTTGTAGCACCTGATAGGGCCCATAGTACCTAGCTGCAAGCTTAGAAAATTGTCCTCTGGCCATGGTGATCTGTCTATAAAGCTGAATCTTAACATATACCCAATCTCCTTCATCGAATTGCCTGTCTGATCTTTGCTTATTTGCTTGAGTTTCCATCCTTTGCTGAGCTCTCTTGAGATGGTATTTGAGAAGCTGCACCTTGAACTCCCTGGTAAGCAGACTCCTACCCACCTCCTCCATGCTTTAATCCCCAGCAGCATAAGGTAAATGCAAGGGTGGGGGTTGACCATATAAAGCTTCATAGGGGGTGCATTGAATGGCTGAATGAAAGTTAGTATTATACCACCACTCAGCTGCCCCAAGATACTGCATCCAATCCTTTTGGGAATCTGAGCAAAAATATCTCAAGTAAGTCTCCACACACCTATTAACAACCTCAGTCTGACCATCTGTTTGGGGATGGTAAGCTGTAGAGGTATTGAGACTCACTCCTAACATAGCAAACAATTCCTGACATAGCTTGCTTGTAAAGATAGGGTCCCTATCACTGATAGTGTCTTCTGGCAACCCATGTAGCTTATAGACTTGTTCCATGAAAATTTTGGCTAGTTCCTTAGCAGAATATGGATGGGATAAACCTATGAAGTGAGCATACTTTGTGAGCCTATCCACTACTACCCAAATAACTGATTTTCCTTGAGATTTAGGTAGTCCCTCTGTGAAATCCATGCTTACGCTTCTCCATGCTGCAGCAGGTATTTTCAATGGTTGCAATAACCCTGGATAAGGTGCATTATCATATTTGTGTCTTTGGCATGCCTCACAACCTCTTACAAGTTCCTGCACTTCCTCCTTCATTCCCTTCCAATAGAATAGAGATGATACTCTCCTATAAGTGTTGTCCATTCCTGAATGCCCCCCAAGTGTAGAATTGTGCCACAGGTGTAAAATCTCCTTTCTCAATTGCAGGTCCTACCACCAATTTGCCATGCTTCCTGAGATGCCCATGTATGAAGGTATACCATTTATCATGTGACCCCCCATCCTTCACAACTTGGATTGCTGACTTTAGTTCCTCATCTAGCTCCCAACTCCTCATAATGGCTTCTAATAAATCAGTCCTCACAGTAAAGAGTGTCATGGCTGACAGCTCTACTAAGGGAAGTCTAGAGAGGGCCTCTGCAGCCTTGTTTTCCTTCCCTTTCTTATATTCAATCTCAAAGTCGTACTGCATTAATTTGGTTATCCATTTCAGCTGATTGTCTGTGTGCAATTTTTGCTCTAGCAAGAACTTGAGAGCCTTTTGGTCAGTTTTAAAAATAAAGGGCTTTACTGTCAAGTAATGGGACCACTTATTAATAGCCATAACCAAAGCTAATAACTCCTTGTCATAGACAGATAAAGCCTGATGCTGAATAGCTAGACCTTTACTTAGATAGGCAATGGGTTGGCCCTACTGCATTAATACAACTCCAATACCAACATTACATGCATCGGTTTTAACCACAAATGTCAAAGAGAAATTGGGCAAGGCCAGTACAGGTGCTGTTGTGAGAGCCAATTTGAGCCTTTCAAAGGCTTTCTCTGCTATGCTAGTCCAGTGGATCCCATCTTTTCTGAGGAGGTCTGTTAGAGGTTTTCTAATGACCCCATATCCCTGTATAAACCTCCTGTAATACCCTGACAATCCTAAGAACCCCCTGAGTTGGGATACATTCTTGGGTTCAGGCCAATTCCTCACAGCCTCTACCTTTTTTGGATCAGTGGAGACTCCCTGAGAAGATAGGTAGTGGCCTAAGTATTCCACTCTTTTCGCTCCAAACACACACTTGCTCTTCTTTGCTAACAGCTGGTGTTGTACCAATAGTTCAAAGGCAATCTTGAGATGCTGCATATGCTCCTCCAAACTGCTGCTGTAAATCAAAATATCATCAAAAAAATACCAAAATGAACTTTCTCAAATGTGCTTGGAAGATGTGATTCATTAGCCCTTGGAAGCTTGAAGGAGCATTAGTTAGCCCAAAAGGCATAACCAAGTATTCATAGTGCCCAGAGTGTGTCCTAAAGGCAGTGTTGGCTACATCTTCATGTGCCATTCTAATTTGGTGGTACCCTGCCCTGAGGTCTATTTTTGAATATACCTGAGAGCCCCCTAGCTCATCCAACAACTCCTCAATAATAGGAATGGAAAACTTGTCCTTAACTGTCATTTTGTTCAAGGCCCTATAGTCCACACACATCCTCCATGTTCCATCCCTTTTCCCCACTAAAACCACAGGTGAAGCATAGGGGCTAGAGCCGTGTTGTATTATTCGTTGTTCTAATATTTCCTGTACCAACTTCTCTATGACATCTTTCTGTACAGGTGAGTACCTATATGGTCTAGCATTGGTTGGGAGGGCACCCTCAAATAGAGGTATATGATGATCAAACACTCCTCTAAAAGGGGGCAATTGAGTTGGTTCCCCAAACACCAATTCATATTGTTGCAGGACCTCCTTAATTGGCTTTGGGATCTAGTGATCTTCCAAATGTACTGCATTTGACTCTTCTTCCTTGGTTCCTCTAACCTTTACCATGAATAACCTTGACTCTTTTCTATCAATCTTCTCCAAGGTCTTAAATTGAACATCCTTGAATGTAGGCTGAATTCCTTGCAATGTCAACAACTTGCCTTCATGTTCAAATTACATTATTAACTTCTTGAAGTTAAATTTGATGTCATCTAAGGGATACAACCACTGAATGCCTAACACAATGTCACTGCTACCAATAAGGAAGACCAGGAAGTCCCCTTGAAATACCGCCCCTTGCATGAGCCATTGGAACCTTTTACATAGTTTCTCTATAGGGACTTCCGTGCCATCAACTACTTGGACCAATTGTGGCTTAATCTTAGTAATTTGGCACCCTAGCCTTTCTGCTGTCTCCTCATCAATGAAATTATGGGTGGATCCACAATCAATAAAGATCTCTAGTGGCTTCTGTTCAGTAAACCCTCTGAGCCTCAATGTCTGATATCCTGGGGGTGCCATTAAGGGCTTGTAAGGATATGGCACAATTCTCTGTTACTTCCTCTATTACTTCTTCAGGTATTCCTTCTGCTTCTAAGACTTCCTTCTTATCTGGTTCCTCCTCTTCTATTTCCTCTATAGGTCCCAGCTCCAAGGAGTATATGTGCCTTTTTGCCTTGCACTTGTGACCAGGGGTAAACTTCTCATCACAGAAGAAGCATAAGCCCCTTGCCCTTTTCTCATCCATTTCTGCAGGAGTTAATCTCCTCCTTCTGTTGTTATCCATTCTAGCCACATGAGCTCTTTTAAACCCTGAGGAGCCCTCCTTCTGCCAATTAGGAGAGTGAAATCCCTCTAATCCCCTACTCATGGAAGGTCCTGAGCTTAAGCTTCTAATGGCCTTGCTTTGAGCTGCAAAACTAGCCTCCTATAATCTGGCTAAGTAATAAGCCTGGGGTAATGAGCTTGGGTTTCCCACTCTTACAGCACTGCTCAATTCTGGTTTAAGGTTGTTGAGGAAGATGCTAATAGCATGCCCAGTAGATGTGTCCAGCCTTGTCATGACACTGTTAAAAGCTTGCTGATATTCTTTCATAGTTCCTATATGCTTGACATTCATTATTTCAGTCATAATATCTATGTATTCTGCCTCAAAGCTATCACACAATGCCCAAATATACTCATCCCATGTAGGAAGAGGCATCTGTTCCCTACTTTTCATGTATCCAAAATGCCACTGTAGGGCATCACCCTCAAAATACATGGATACTAGCTTTAGTTTCTACTCGATGGTCACCTCTTCCTCAGAGAAAAACTGATCAACATTATACAACCAAGTCCTCAAGTCCTCCCCATTGAACCTAGGGAACTCAACCTTGGCATACTTAGTGAAAGGAAGAGTTGGTAAGGGAGTCTTTAGTGGTTGAGGGGATGTTTGCCAAAGGTTGATCCTGGGGTGTTCTGTTGTAAATTAGGATTTGGCTCATAAGGAACCTGGTGGTATATAGGTAGAGTTACATGAGTGTTGAGTACTTGGTAGGCTAGAGGGTAGTGTGATGGTTGATTATAGGAATTGTAAGGATATTGCACTCGATTAGGAGTGTTAGCATATTGGTAAGGCTGGGTATAATGATTTCTGTGGTTTTCAAATGGAAGAAAAGATGGAGCTATTTGGGTTCTAGGTTGAGGGGAATAGGAACCTGCAGGTCCTTGGGTACCTTCCATAGATGAATGAGTTCTTATGATGGAGTTAGGGTTCTGTGGGTTAGGATTCATCTGAGCTTGGTTCATAGGTCCAGATGAGGTCCAACTAGGCCCCATAGTAACATTTCGAGAAGGAGCAACAATATTTGAAGTTGAAGCACTACCAGTAAGTGAACCACTCAAAGCAGCTGAGCAAGCTCCTCCCATGGTGTTAGAGACTTCCATATCCCCTATAACAAGAGGAAGATCACTAGGAGAATACAACTCACCTCCTCGTGGATCCAGTTCTTTGCCTTGTTCAGGTCTCCTACTGCCATGAATAACCTCATTAATCACCTCCCTCAAGTCATTGACAGCTTCCTCATGGCTTTTGCAAGTCTGCACTTGAAAGGCTTCAAGATGGTTTTGGCGAGCTGTAAAGCTAGATAGATCTGTAGCCATCTTGTGTAACATCTCCATAACCTCAGTAGATTCCCCAGCCATGGTTATCATCGAGCCCAGTCGTTGCTCTGATACCACTAATGCAATAAGTGGTAATGTAACAGTAAAAGAAAATAAAAAGAAGCTAAGGAAATTAGGGTAAAATAAAATCAGAGTATATTCCATATATCCCCAGCTGAAGCTTCCAATGCAGTACATATAGGGAATCCTATTCACTACAGGACAAAGTCTTATAACTACCTCTGACATAGACCATAAGTGATCAATGAAGTAGAATCTAGGGACCTAATTGCATATAATAGAACTTGCCTCTAAAACTTATAGGGACCAAACTGTCCTCTAGACATTATATAATTTACCCGTTAATAACTACTTCTAACGGCTAGGTACTACTCCTAATGCTCCATTTACAATTCACGCAAGCTGGCTAATTTCCTTTTGCATCAGTCTAGCGTTCAAAAGCAGATATTTACCATGCCTAAAAGACCAAGTGTACCACTTATTATCAAAAGTTGATTAAAATACTGTCTCGAGAAATTCATCAAACTCTTCATCTAAACTCATTTTTTCATCTTTCCTAACAAGAATAATTAACATGTTAATAAATATTATTCCTCATATGAATTGAATGATACAAGATTAATTCCTAATTTTTCCTTTAAATAGACACTTGAAAGAAGAATTTTAGCCATTTTAACATGACTTCGATAGATTGTTAATTGTTATAGTATATAAACTCAGTCATTTGAGGCTGTCCATTTTGAATCATAAAAAAACTTCGTAAATTTTTTAGAGTAGATGTATAAGTTTAGTTGATCAGTTGATAACTGTGTTTTGATCCTCTCACTAGAGAAGTTACTGCAAATATTCTAATTTAGTTTAGATGATCCTGTCGACTTCTACTGTGAACAGCTTGAACCCATATCAAGTTTTTAGCCATCATATTGGAAGAATATATTATTAAAAAGGTGATCTGCATTTCGTAGTGGAAAAGTGTTACTCGGCGAAGTCGAAAATGCTGAGCAGACACAAGAATATGCAATTATCACAGTACAGAGTGTAACCTGATACAAAGAAGATGAAACAAAACATAACAGTAGAACCATCAGTAACATACAGGTGCAACAAAGATGTTGGAGACAGGCTATAAATTAAGAAGAAAAGAAAGCAATCCACACCTCTCGAGGGAAGGCCCTGCTGGTAGAACGTAGGTAACAATTGAATGTAGGTAACAATGCTTTGGGGAAAGGGGACATAAGGAAATCAAGGAATTCAATGGAGCATATTGTCTCATATTTTGGGGCATAAAGAAAGATGAAGTGGTTTAATGACATAGGCTGCAATGAGACTTTCCACTTCAAAATTATTAAAAATTCTGCAAAAATCTCGACTAAATATAGAGAAGACCGGTGTGACGACCCGGCCCATCGTCTCATGTGTTACTGTTCCGATTTTCTCATTTATTGCTTTTTGATATTTCATTATCGGTATATGGTGCGTGAGAGTTGATTGGGATTGATTTTTGATAAGAAATGAGGCACTTAGTCTCCTTAAGGAAAGCTTAAGTTGGAAAAGTCAACCGGATGTTGACTTTTGGTTAGAGGGCTTGGATGTGATTTCTAGTGATTTGGTTAGCTTCAGGGGATGATTTGTGACTTAGAGCGTGATCGGAAGTGATTTTGGAGACCCGGTGTAGAATTAGGCTTGAATTGGCGAAGTTAGAATTTTGGCGATATCCGGTTGATAGGTGAGATTTTGATCAGAGGGTCGGAATGAAATTCTGAGAGTTGCAGTAGTTCTGTTAGGTGATTTTGGATATGTGTGCAAAGTTTCAGGTCATTCGGAGGTGGTTAGGTCGGGTTTTTGATCGAATGTTCAATTCTGAAGTTTGTAAGAAACTTAGGCTTTGATTTGAGGATAATTGAGGATTTTGATGTTAACGATAGTGTTTTGATGGTTCGAGCGAGTTTGAATAAGGTAATAGATCATGTTTGTGCCCTTGGTTGAGGTCCCGGGAGACTCGGGGTGAGATCGGGTGTTAAAAACGAGAAGTTTTGAGTTTGGCTTCAGATTTATATTGCTGGTTCTGTTGTTTCTGCATCTGCGGAAAAGGGACAGCATAAGCAATTCTGCAGATGCGGCTAAGGGGTCGCAAAAGCGGTTCTGGGAGGCTTGGAACTCTTCCTCAAAAGCGGACAAAGGTCCGCACAAGCGACAACCGCATGTGCGGTTTAAGACCGCTGAAGCGGTCCCTGGGGATTTAAGTGAGATAGCAGAAGCGATCATTTGGTCGTGGATGCGGTGACCGCAGGTGCAGTAATTTAACTGCAGAAGCGGAAATCGACCTGGGTTTAAGTAAACAGTGTTTCACGATTTTGAAAGAGAAGAAAATATTTGGGACTTCGGACTAAGGAAATTTTGGGCGAATTTTGATGAGGGTTTCGAGGGCTATCATCAAGTAAGACTTCTTGGACCTAGATTATGTTATTATTGTGCATAAACATGGATTAACACTGAAAACTCAAAGAATTAAAGGTTAAAAATGGAGGCTAGGACTTGAGTTTTTGAAATGAGAATTTGGGATTTGAGGGAGCATTTGGACTCCGATTTTGATGAATTTTTATATGTACGGACTCGTGGCGAGACGAGGAATCCGGTGATGTAAATTTTGTAATTTTTTGAGAAGTGGGCCCAGGGCTCGGGTTTTGCCAACTTCGAGATTTTTGGTGTTTTTCGAGTTCTTTTGATTGGGTTATGTTTCTTTAGCCTATTGTAATGCATTCGTTGTGGTTTTGGCCAGATTCGATGAGCGAGGAGGTGGATTCGAGAGGAAAAGGCATATCGGACTAGTCTTGTGGCCGGTTTGAGGTGAGTAATATATGTAGATGATGACCTGAGGGTTTAAAACCTCGGTATGTCACACTGTGATGCTATATTGAGGCGAGACACGTACTCTGCAGTGAGTGCGGGATCGTTTGTGATTGGAGGACTATGGCTTAGTCCGTCCGAGTGATGTTCATAATGTGCATTGACTAGAAATTGATTGGTAAACATCCTACTTGGATTGCTATGAGCATATTTGGGCTGCGTGCCGATTATTTGGATCCCGTAGGGATTATTATCACTGTTTCCATGATGCTTAGCATGTTTTCATGATATCAGTCCTGAGTTAAACACTGTCTCGAAATGATTAGTAAATTTCTAAAGTTTTAAACACTTAAGCTATAATTCCTGATAATTGGAACTGAAAATGATAAATTTGACTGTGCCTGTGTGGCTTGCATGCATATAACTGGACTGATTGTGGATCGGGCTGCACGCCGCAGCAAATGCTACGATGATATTGCACTTGGGCTGTAGGAGCCCATCAGGAGTCTGAACCCCCACAGTGAGCGCGGATACCCAAATGGATCGGGCTGTACGCCACAGCGATCATGTGCATTGCATTGCATTCATGCATCGATGTCTATTTGTCTTGCCTGTTATTACCTGATGTTGTTCCACCGTTAAATGTGTAGAAATATTGGTTATAGCTTTGCATTGTCATATTTCGAGATTTCTTACTGTCAGCCATTATATATGTCTATTACCACTGAGTTGGAAGTACTCACTTTACTCCCTGCACCATGTGTGCAGATTCAGGTGTCTCGGGAGCATAGTTGAGCTATTTGCTGTTTTCAGAGCTTCTCAGGAGTTGTTGAGGTAGCTGTTTGACGTTCGCAGGACCCGACTCCTCCCTATCCCTTTATTATTTCCGCATTTTAGAACATCAGCATTACTGAGGATTTATTGTTTTATTATCTTAGAGGCTCTAGACTCATGACCCTAGGTCATTGGGAGATGTTGGTTATATCAGTGTTTCATACTGTATCTATCTAAATTATTTGGTTAATAGACTTGTTAAACTGTTAAATTAAATGCTATAAACTGGTAATGGGATGTGTGATTGGGTTGTGAGTATTAATTGGTCGGGTTTGCCTAGCAATTTTGTTGGGCGCCATCACGACAGGGATTGAGTTCATGACAACCGGATTCCAATTTTTATCAAAAAGAAATTGGAGATCTAATTCTTCAACTACATTGTTCAGCTCATTAAAGAAATGGAGCAAGATAAAAGCACTGTTAGTGTTCCATCCATTTAGAAAACGTTAGAGAAAGTAGTTTGTAATTATTCTGAAGAGAAAGCTGTTGTTACTTATTAAAGATACTACCACCTGGGAACTTTCATTGGTGACAAATACGATCACATGTTACCCAAGGAGTATTAATTATTTTCTTTTTCATTATTGTATCTTCTATTATCTGGCTAAAGAATAATACAGTTCCATAAACATGGCGTTAAACCTTTTAACAATTTAATGAAGTTCTGGATCTTGATACCTGATGGTTACTGTATTCGAGAGCTTTTCAAGTCTTTCATGACAGTGCCTTCCAATTTTTACGTTCTGTTATCTGTTATTATATTCAACATGTAGATCTTCCGTATGTATACTTTTATGATCCTATATAACACAATAATCTTGAAGCAGTACTTTCACAAGATGTAACAAGATTAACATTCCTCATTTTGTAGAGACTTCTGACTTCCAATATTATTTAAATTATTCATCATTACTGTACAAAATTATTTTGGTTAGGTAGGTTATTGGAAGTGTATCTTGAAGATCAATATTTATTAGCTTATATCCACAATTATGGAAGTTATATTAATTTTAAGATTTGAAGTATTGATAACAATCCCTTTTTGTCAAAACAAAAACTATGGATAAGAATATTGAGATGAACTGTTGGATAAGTGAATTGGAGAGTGAAGATATAATAAGAAAAAAATATAATAAACTCTATTTTAAATTTGTGATGTGCTTTATAAAGGTTTATAAAGTATATTCATTATAATGTTTCATTTTGCTTCTATACTTGGCCAGTGTCTCCTTATTTTAAATTTTGTTATTTCATCTTCGTCAGCATATACTAATTTGTTTAGTTGAAATTCATAAACAGGAGGAGACGAAGAAGAAGTGCAAGACGTCAGCAGGTCTGTATCCATGAGTCTTGGTGAAGTTGTTATTTCTCATACTCCCATGTACCAGGTATGTTTACACTTCAAAGCTGTGATAGATTACTTTGATACTACAATAGACTGTGCAAATATTTTATTTCCACATGTTAGAAATTGAGCTACACATACATTTTGTATTGAGAAAGTTATAATGTGTAGAAAGAAAAAATGTTTTTTTTTGTGTGTGTGCAGGGAGATTTGGAGTGATGGGTAGAAGGGAAATGCAAGTGTTGGAGTGTAAAAGAGGGGAGTTTGTGTAATTCTTAGTTGGGGTTTCAATGGTGTCTCCAAGATTCAAACTTTGTTCCTGTTGGTGGTTTATTTGCATCAGTAGGTCAGATGGAAAGTATGTGTTTTGGTGTTTCATCACCTAATAATTCGAATTCTCGGGACGAAAATGGTGGATTTAATGAAAGTGAAAATTGAATAGTATCTTGAATAGGTTCAATAAATTCATTTGCCTGTACATGAGAAGAAAGGATGGATCCATATGGTTGTTTTATAAGATTACTTTATCTCTTGAAGTTTCTGCTGTATCTGATTTGTTCTAACCACGGCCATCAACACTTACATTACCAAACCTTTGTGGATTATATCATTTGTCAAGTATCATACTTAGCATTACATGTTTGTTTTTTCCTCTAACAAATCGTCTAGGTTTCCAGCAATCGAACTCTTAAAATCAGATTGGGTAGGGGAGGAATGCTCCTCAATGACTACCAGCCTATTATGAGATTGGAGAATCAAATGCCGCTTATGTAGCGCAAGGTGAATTAAACTTAAAGTAGTGAAGTCTTGAGTTTGAAAGAATCAAAATTAGAACTTTATGTCCCAAAATAGTAGATAAATTATTAGAAGACTTCATTAATGTCGAGCACCAAGTAGTGTTTATATTGTGTCGTTGAATTAATTTGGGTGGTCACGCATTTTCCTTTTGTTATTTGACCAATGAAAGAGGATTTATAGTACTATCAATACACAAAGAGGGAAAAAGAAGAAAGAAATGGCACTTGTGCAATATTAGACATGTCGTGAACTAGGTAAATCCTACTATTGCAACGGGGACAAAACCACAGGTAATATATCTTTGTGGCTTCTTTTTATTATTCACTTCATATCTGCATTATACATAGTTTTGCCTATACATCCTCTGTATTGCAGCAAGCCACAAAATTGATTGTTGTCTGCTTGTTAAAACATATATTTTGTATTAGCATGTTGATGATCTTTCTTTTGGTATTCTCAACTCTCAAATATCTTGCAAACAGGTTGATTCTGAAAAAGAATAGGGGGAATTATAGTGTAGACATTTCATTACTATTGATATGTTAAGATTTATCAAAAATAAATGTCGTGGATTTGATTAAGGGTATGACAGAATTACAACTTCGTGACTTCTTTTGTTGTTCTTGATATAATAAAGTCAAAAGAGTCCTACTTATCTTTTGAATTGTAGTAAATATAACTTGTATAAGTTTGTTTCATGTGTTCAAATATGGGTATCTGAGATAAAAATTAAATTCTCTAATATTTATAATTTGTGGCTTGAAGCTAATGCTATTACCTTAGAAATTAAAGCTAAAAGTCGTAAAGAAATGAAAAGGTAAGATCTTGCTGTCAAGCGGTGCTGGTGCTTTTGATATGGTTTCTTTTATTGTAGTTCTACTATATTATTTTCCGGTCATTTGGATGAGTATTTGGTGAATTGAGTATTTTTTTGGTCCTTCGATGCATTTCTTAGGGACTCTCATGCAATGTGGGATGAATTTTTGTTGAAAGCTAATACTATACAAGTTGTGCCATGAATTGTTATTTGAATGTGATTTTCACAAATAAATCTAATATTGGAATTGAAGTTGTGTGCTCTAACAAGATCTTTTCCATGCTTGAACTTAATTTTGATTTCGTTGTAATTATGATCTTGTAAAGCGTACTTAATTCCATCTGACATTATTATTGAAATAAATATTACTCCCTCCGTTTCAATTTATGTGAACCCATTTGACTGGACACGGAGTTTAAGAAAAGAGAGAAGACTTTTGAACTTGTGGTGTAAAATAAAGCACATATATTTTGTGTGGCTATAAATTATTGCATAAAGGTAAATTGTTTCCTAATAGGGAAAGAAGTCATTCTTTTTGGCACGGACTAAAAAGGAAATAGGTTCACATAAATTGAAACGGAGGGAGTATATTTTTAGTTTTTGCTGTCAATTTTTATATGTCATAGTAACATTTATGATGGTAATCCTTGATGAAAAACAATTTGGCTACACCTAGGGTAGTGCAAAAGCTTATACTTTTTTCTTTTTGTTATTTCCTCCAAAAAAACCTCTTTTATTCAATGATTTGAGATAGTTTTTTAAAAGAAGAAGACAGCAACAGCTGCTGTGTTTTTTTCCGCATGGGGAAGGTACGTTTTTTTTGCCTTTTTTGGGGACTGTTTTTAAACTGGCTTGGTGATCTGTTTAAGGGTGAAGCAGGTTGGTTTTAGACAAGATTCTCAGGTGTTTTTGGACAGTTTTCATGATGTTTTTTGGGCTGAAGATGAAGCTGACTTTTGGCTGCGTTTTTCAGCCCTTTTTGGAATGAATTTGCTGATGTTTTCGACTGCTTTCAGCTGGATTTCATGGGCTATTTTTGGCCTGTTTTTGGGCAGTTTTTAGGGCAAGTTTGACAGTGATTTATTCTGGTTCTTGCTTATTGATGGGTGACGTTTTTGGGGCGATTTTGGATTATTAAAAAGTTGTTTTAATGGGGGAAAATGGCTCAATTTGTTGGATTTTTAGAAGAAGTAATTAATGTTATTTCTTTGTCTTTAGCTATTGTGTATATATATTAAAATTTTCTTTGCACTCTGTTCCCTTAAATTTAATTTACCCATTTCTTGTGATGGTATATTGACAAATATGCATTGATTTCCTTTAAACAAGAATTTGATAAAGCACAAACAGTCTATGTATTGCTTGCTATTTTCTTGATTTCTCAGTTGCATGTCCCTCATTAGTCTTTTTGTTTCTATTATTTTGCGCCTTTCTCCAATTTCTTGAATTGCGCCTCCCTATTTCTGATGCTTTTGTTGTTTTGTTTATTTCATCAGAAATAGTTTTTCTCATTCTTTCGCTCAAGTGCTGTTATATTAGTTTTTTTTTAGTTTTCATGTGGTACTTAATTCTTGATTTTAGTTGTAGTTATCTAATAGTGTTGGTAATTTATTATCTTCCAATTTCCTATTTTTCATATTCAACACAAGAAGTTAAAAAAGGAAAAAAAAATTTACTCCTTCCTACTCTTTTTCATATAAAGTTTTTCATTTTCATCTATCAAGATTTAGTTTGAGCAATTCCAATAGATTATTTAACCTATTTGCAGATCTTATTATAAGAAGGAATGAGTTTTATCTTTCGTTGTCCATACATTGTTAGATTCTACATTATTTAACTTATTTGCAGATCTTGTTATAAGAAGGAATGAGTTATATCTTCCATTGTCCAACGAATTTTCCACCATCGAGAATCGTGATGACGTCCACTGTTGGAGCTAGGCAAGCCAAGCATTTAAACATTCTCGGATAACAATACAACAATAATAAAATAACGAATCTTTAAATAAAACCGGAAGTCTTCTAAAGCATAATAACTGAAAATCCAAAATGCGGAAGTTTAATATTTCACTACCCAAGACTGGAATCGCTACCTCACGAATCATTAAAGAGTGCTACAAACAAGTCTGGATAGAAAATACATAATGTATGTCTCGGTACAATGAAAACAAATAGAAAATATGGAAAGGAACTTCGGCCTGCGAACGCCAGCTAGACTACCTCGTAAGTCCCTGGACTGAAGTCAGTTCCCAATCAATATGCTACTGCTGTGATACAAATGCTGCTCCGGTACCGTGATCTGTGCAAAAAGCACAGAAGTGTAGCATCAGCACAACCGACCCCATGTGTTGGTAAGTGCCTGGCCTAACCCCGGCGAAGTAGTGACGAGGCTAGACAGGACTACCAAATCAACCTGTGCAGTTCAATATATATGCAATAAAGGAAAGAATACCGAAATTAAATAGTTAAAAGGGAGGGAAACATGCTATGGGGGAGTACAATCCGGATACAAAGTCAAAACCTTAAGAAAGGAACAGGGCAATAACAATATTTAACAAAAACAGGAAAATCAACAGTTGCACGACATCAACCTTCGTGCTTTTACTCTCAATCTCACCAAAAGCAATCAAATAAAATGCACGGCATCACCCTTCGTGCTTTTACTCACATAACTCTCATTTCATGACACGGAATGATCCTTCGTGTAATTATAGTCAAATCAGAGCACGGAATGTCCCTTCGTGCATAAATAATCAAAACATGGCACGGAATGACCCTTCGTGCAAATATAATCGAATATGGCACGGAATGACCCTTCGTGCAATATAATCAAACATGGCACGGAATGGCCCTTCGTGCATGATCACTCTTCCTCACCTAAATAACAATCATAACCAAACGGGCGAAGGAATAAACAAATAATAAGAAATGTCCCGGCAAGGGAAAATACAATTAAACAGCTAAATCCCGGCAAGGGAGCAACAACAACACTTTCACATCCCGACAAGGGAGATAATCAATATACTCAAACCATCCCGGTAAGGGATTAATCATGTCTCTTTCCATTTCTTTCATTTCTTACTCAATAGTATTATTATTGTTCGAGCCAACGCTCCAAAGAATTCACAATTTATAACTAATCCTCAAACTTTTCATATTATATAGAATTCATCAATTAGCATAGAAGAGTCCCAAAAATATCAGAATAAGTACAAGCAAGGATCCACAGTCATGCTAGACACCTGTGTATAGATACTCGTCGTCATGCCTATACACCGTACTCGATCATCTAGCAATTAGCAAATAATAACACTCTAATCCTATTCTCTCAAGCCAAAGTTAGATTAAACACTTACCTCAAATGCTCCAAAAATCCACTCAAGCCTCTAGTATAGCTTTACCCCTCGAATTCACCACAAAACCGCTCGAATCTAGTCACAAATTACTTGAATGTATCAACAAATGCTAATTGAATCAACTTGAATGCATGAAAATGAATTTTCCAAAGTTTTACTCAAAAATTTCCAAAATGCCCCCAGGCCCACGTGGTCAAAACCCGAGGTTCAAACCAAAATCCGGTTACCCATTTCCCCACGAGTTCATATCTATGATTGGTTTTGAAATCGGACCTCAAATTGAGGTCCAAATCCCCAATTTTAAGAAAATCTAGGTTCTACACAAAATCCCCATTTTCATCCATAAAAACCTTAATTTTAAGATAAAAACATGATAAATGATGTTAAGGATTGAAGAAATTAAGTTAAAATCAACTTACAATTGAATTGGAGAAGGAAGAGTTCTTGAAAAATCTCCAATGGGTGTTTGGGTTTGAGAAATATGAAAAGTGAGACTTAAAATCGTCTAAGTATGAAAATTGCAGGTTGCAGATGTGGGAAATGCGAACTGGGGTTCGCAATTGCGAAACCCGACCAAATATGGGAATAGCGAAGTCGAGTTCGCATTTGTGAACTCTGAAGGATACTGGGAAGTTCGCATTTGCGAAAAATAGGTCGCATTTGTGAAGGCTCACTACCGCATTTGCGGACAGTCGTTCGCATTTGCGAAGACTGGGCTCATAGGCGAGCATCGCATTTGCGATAAATTTCTTCGCATTTGCTAAGATTCCTGCCTAGGTGAAAGATCGCATTTGCGATGAGAAGCTCGCAATTGCGAGTTCGCATTTGCGAATGCTGGCTTCGCAAATGCGAAGCCTGAGAACTGAGAGATACCAGATTTTTACAAATGAGAAAATGTAATCCGATGCCTATCCAAAACTCTCTCGAACCCTCGGGGCTCCAAACCAATTATGCACACAACTTCAAAAATATCCTACAGACTTACTCGCGCGATCAAATCGCCAAAATAACATCATATACATAGAATTAATCCTCAAAACACATGATTTTCTTCTAAATTTCATAAAATTTCAAATTTGGAACTTATAGTCCGAAACATGTCAAACGACGTCCGTTTTCAACAAAACTTTACAGATAGTACTTAAATCATATATAAGACTTTTACCGAGCATCGAAACCAAAATACGAGCCCGATACCATAGTCTTTTAATCAATTTTTCATTTCCAATTTCCTTAATTAATTTTAGAAAATAATTTCACAGAAAAATTCATTTCTCGGGCTTGGGACCTCGGAATTCGATTCCGGGCACACGCCCAAGTCCCATATTTTCTGCGGACCATCCGGGACCGTCAAATTACGGGACCGAGTCCGGGTCCGTTTACCCAAAATGTTGATCGAAGTTAATATTATGCATATTAATATCAAAATTCACCATTTTTCACACAGAACTCATATATAAGCTTTCCGGCTATGCGCTCAGACTGCGCACGCAAATCAAGGCAAGTAAAAATGAGGTTTTCAAGGCCTCGAAAGTTCGAAATGAAAGAGAAAACCGGTGATGACCCTTTGGGTCGTCACATTCTCCACCTCTAAAACAACTGTTCGTCCTCGAATAGACAAAAGAAGGAAGTACCTGAGTCGGGAAATAGATGAGGATAATGGCTCCGCATATCACACTCGGACTCCCAGGTCGATGCCTCAGGAGGTTGACCTCTCCACTGGACACGCACTGAAGGAAAGCTCTTCGACCTCAACTGTCGAACCTGCCGGTCTAGAATAGCTACCGACTCCTCCTCGTAAGACAAATCCTTGTCCAACTGGACAGTGCTGAAATCTAACACGTGGGCTGGATCTCCATGATACCTTCGAAGCATGGACACATGAAACACTGGGTGCACGGCTGACAAGCTAGGTGGCAAGGCAAGTCTGTAAGCCAACTCTCCCACNTGAGCCGAACGAAGCCTGTCCTAAATGATCTTGACCTTATCCAAGGCCTCCTGAACTAAATCTGTACCCAATAACTGAGCCTCTCCCGGCTCAAATAATCCGACTGGAGACTGACATCGCCTACCATACAATGCCTCATATGGAGCCATCTGAATACTGGACTGGTAGCTGTTGTTGTAGGCGAATTCTGCTAAAGGCAAGAATTGGTCCCACGACCCTCCAAAATCAATGACACAGGCTCGGAGCATATCCTCCAATATCTGAATAGTCCTCTCGGACTGGCCGTCCGTCTGAGGATGGAACACTGTGCTCAACTGAACCTGGGTGCCTAACTCCTGCTGAACTACTTTCCAGAAGCGCGAGGTAAACTGCGTACCCCGGTCCAAAATGATAGATGCCGGCACCCCATGAAGGCGAACAATCTCTCGGATGTAGATCTCAGCTAACCTCTCCGATGAATAAGTGGCTACAACAGTAATAAAATGCGTTGACTTTGTCAGCCTAACAACAATGACCCAAATAGCATCAAACTTCTTCTGAGTTATCGGAAGTACAGTAACGAAATCCATGGTAATCCTCTCCCACTTCCACTCGGGAAGCTCCATCCTCTGAAACAAACCACCAGGCCTCTGATGCTCATACTTGACCTGATGACAGTTCAAACACCTAGCCACATATGCAAAAATATCTTTCTTCATCCTACGCTACCAATAATGCTGTCGCAAGTCCTAGTACATCTTCGCGGCGCCCGGGTGAATAGAATACCGCAAACTATGGGCCTCACCTAAGATCAACTCTTGAATCCCATCGATATTGGGCACACAAACTCGCCCCTGCAACCTCAAAACACCATCATCATCTAAGGTCACCTTCGTGGCACCTCCACGTTGCACCGTGTCTCTCAGGACACATAAATGAGGATCGTCAAACTGTCGATCACGAATACACTCCAATAATGAAGAACGAGCGACCGTGCAAGCTAACACTCTGCTAGACTCAGAAATGTCCAACCTCACAAACCGATTGGCCGAGGCCTGAATATCCAAAGCTAGCGGTCTCTGGCTGACCGGAACATAAGCAAGACTACCCATGCTGGCGGACTTCCTACTCAATGCATCGGCCACCACATTGGCTCTTCCCGGGTGGTACAAAATAGTAACATCATAATCCTTCAATAGCTCCAACCACCTCCGCTGCCTCAAGTTCAACTCCTTCTGCTTGAACAAGTATTGCAGACTCTTGTGATCAGTGTACACCTCACACGTCACACCATATAAGTAATGCCTCCAAATCTTCAAAGCATGAACAATGG
>MU750992.1:0-16950 GCA_026770625.1 Nicotiana glauca | reverse complement strand
CACACTATATAAGTAATGCCTCCAAATCTTCAAAGCATGAACAATGGCTGCCAAATCTAGATCATGGACTGGATAATTCTTCTCGTGGATCTTCAATTGCCTCGAAGCATAAGCAATGACTCTGGCATCCTGCATCAATACCGCACCAAGCCCAATACGGGAAGCATCACAATAAACTGTATAAGGCCCTGAGCCTGTAGGCAAAACCAATATTGGTGCCGTAGTCAGAGCTGTCTTGAGCTTCTGAAAGCTCGCCTCACACTCATCCGACCATCTGAACTGGGCACCCTTTTGGGTCAATCTGGTCATCGGGGCTGCTATAGATGAAAACCCCTCCACGAACCGACAGTAATAACCTGCTAGCCCCAAGAAACTTCGAATCTCAGTCGCTGAAGCTGGTCGAGGCCAATTCCTGACTGCCTCAATCTTCTTCGGGTCCACCTGAATGCCCTCTGCTGATACAACATGACCCAAAAATGCAACCGAACTCAACCAAAACTCGCACTTCGAGAACTTAGCATACAACTGACTAGGGGTGTACATGGACCGGGTTGCTTTGGTTAATATCAAAACCAAACCAAACCAAACCAACTATATCAGTTTGGATTGGTTCGGTTTTGTCGGGTTTTCGGGTTTTTTGTTACTTATATATTATCTCAATCTTACTTTGTTAAATATTTGATATGTATACATCTATTTAGTAAAAATATAAAAAGTTGACAAACATATTATCAATTAAAATATTCTTATGCGAGAATTCCATTAGTTAACACATAATAATATTTTTTTTTGTTGTCTGACAATAATTTTTTGTTGATATACACTATCAGGTTATCCGAATTTAGTAATTAAACATAAAATCAATATGATACTTAAATATTAATAACCACTTCACATTCAAAAAAGATATAAGAATTTAATACATCTTAACATATGATATGAATATGTAAGAACAAAGAGATAGACGTATTTTAGTAACACTTGATAAGAAACTGATCATACAACTCATTATTCAAGATCAATAAATATGGAGCACTTCATATTCTATTCAAATTTATATCCCGCAAGAGAATCCCAAATATTTCTAGACATTTTTTAAAGAAAATTTTATATAAAATCTTAAATAATATATATAAAAATTATATATTTATATGTCGGGTTGGTTCGAATTTTTTTATTCAATACCAAATCAAATCAAACCAAACCGAGTCGGGTTTTTTAATCGGTTTGGTTTGACTTTTCGGTTTGGTGTGGTTTTTCGGTTCGGTTTGTACAACCCTACAACTGACTATCCGTCAGAGTCTGAAGAACCACTCTGAGGTGCTGCTCGTGCTCCTCCCGGCTGCGGGAGTATACAAGAATATCATCAATAAAGACTATCACGAACAAGTCTAGGTAAGGTCTGAACACTCGGTTCATCAACTCCATAAATGCTGCTAGGGCATTGGTCAACCCAAATGACATGACCAAAAACTCATAATGCCCGTACCGAGTGCGAAATGCTGTCTTAGGGACATCAGACGCCCTAATCCTCAGCTGATGGTAGCCAGATCTCAAGTCTATCTTTGAAAACACCTTTGCACCCTGAAGCTGGTCAAACAAATCATCAATCCTCGGCAGTGGATACTTGTTCTTTATCGTCACCTTGTTCAATTGCCGGTAATCAATGCACATCCTCATCGATCCATCCTTTTTCTTCACAAATAACACTGGCGCACCCCAAGGAGAGACACTAGGCCTGATAAAACCCTTCTCTAGCAAATCTTGCAACTGGTCCTTTAACTCCTTCAACTTTGGCGGGGCCATGCAATATGGCGGAATAGAAATAGGCTGTGTGCCTGGGGCCAAATTAATATAGAAATTAATATCCCTGTTGGGTGGTATACCCGGCAGGTCTGAAGGGAAAACCTCGGGGAACTCCCGAACAATAGAAACAGAGTTAACAGAAGGCACCTCTGTGTTGGAATCACGAACATATGCCAGATAAGCTAAACACACCTTCTCGACCATGCGTCGAGCCTTAACATATGAAATAACACTGCGAGTGGCATGACCTGGGGTCCCTCTCCACTCTAATCGGGGCAAATCTGGCAGGGCCAAGGTCACAGTCTTGGCGTGACAATCCAAGATAGCATGATACGGGGACAACCAATCCATCCCTAATATAACGTCGAAATCCACCATGTCTAAGAGCAATAAATCAACACGGGTCTCAAGACCCTCAAACACTACCACACATGAACGATGGACTCGGTCGACCACTATGGAATCACCCACTGGTGTAGATATATAAACAGGGATACCCAAAGCATCACTAGGCATAGCCAGGTAGGGTGCAAAATAGGACGATACATATGAATACATAGACCCAGGGTCAAATAGCACTGAAGCATCCCTATCACAGAGCAGAATAATACCTATAATAACAGCATCTGAAGACTCAGCCTCTGGCCTGGCTGGCAAAGCATAACATCGGGGCTGGGCCCCACCTCCCTGAACCATGTCTCTAGGACAATCGGCTACTGGCTGACCTCTACCTCAGCCGGTTCGAGCTCCACCTCTACGGTCCCTACCTCCACCTCTATGATCCCTACCCCCGCCTCTAGCTGGCCGGGCAAGCTGTGGATCACCTGGTACCTGAATCATGGGGCGAGGACCCTGCTTCTGAGAACTACTCGAGGCTCGAGGGAAAAATTTGACAATGTGACCGGGGTCACCACACCCGTAACAATCCCTTGGCTACTGAGATTGTTGACCCTGTTGACCTGAATGTTCTCCCCGGAAGCTCTGATGTGGAGGTGCACTGATGGGCTGCTGATCAGAATAATGCTGCTGAGAACCACCACCGCCTGGAGTACCATGAGAAACCTGGAGCGCTGACTGAAAGGGTCTCGGTGAATGACCTCTACCATAAGAATCCCTACCTCCAGACGAGGTACCATTGAACCTACCAGAATGACGAGGCCTCTTATCCGACACCTGACCACCTCCCCGTGCAAGGGCCATCTCAACTCTGCGGGCCACATTGGCTGCCTCCTGAAAGCAAATCTTACTACCAGCTCCCATAGCCATCTGGAGATGGATCTGTTGAATCAATCCATCAATAAACCTCCGCACCCTCTCTCGCTCTGTGGGGAGTATAACAATAGCATGGCGTGCCAAGTCAATGAATCGAGTCTCATACTATGTAACTGTCATGGAGCCCTGCTGGAGGCGCTCGAACTGCCTGCGAAGTGCCTCCCACTGAGTGACTGGGAAACACTTCTCCAAAAACAACTCTGCGAACTGATCCCATGTCAATGCTGGAGACCCTGCTAGTCTAGATAGGCAATAGTCCCTCCACCAAGTCTTGGCGGATCCTGCAAGCCGGAAGGTGGCAAAATCGACCCCATTGTTCTCCACAACACCCATGGTCCTAAGGATCTCATGGTAGCTGAATAAGAAATCCTGTGGATCCTCTGATGAAGCACCACTGAATGTGGTGGTAAAGAGCTTGGAGAACCGATCAAGTCTCCACAAGGCATCTGAAGACATATCCGCTCCATCGCCGGCCTGGGCTGCAATACCTGGCTGAGCTATCACGGCTGGCTGAACCACTGGGACATGAGCCTGGGGAGCTACCTGCTCCGGAGTACGTGTAGCAGGAGTCTGAACCCCTCCTCTAGCCTAAGAAATGGCTGGTGCTACTGGCAGTAAACCCGCTCTGGTGACACTCTTCATAAAGCCTGCCAATCTGACTAAAGCTTCCTAAAGATCTGGGGTGACCATAACCCCTCCTGGGACCTGAGCTGGGCCTACCGGAGCTGCTGGGGCTGGAACCTCTTCATCATAGTAAATATGAGGCTCCACCTCTGGGACTGATGCCCGGGGCTGAGCTCTGCCCCAGTCTCGGCCTCTGCCCCTCGCAGGAGCTGCTGCTGGGGGCTCGGGCTGCTGCGCGGTAGAAGAGAAAGCACGTATTCTCGCCATCTGCGAAAGAACAGAGTAGAAAGACAATCAGTATTTGAGAAACGGAATCATACGAAAAAAAAGAACAAAAGTGAAACTTTTCCTAACTCCGTAGCCTCTGGGGGATAAATACAGACGTCTCTGTACCGATCCCTCAGACTCTACCAAGTTTGTCCGTGAGTAGCGAGACCTATATAACCTAGAGCTTTGATACCAACTTGTCACGACCCGGATTTCCCACCATCGGAAATCGTGATGGCGCCTACTGTTGGAGCTAGGCAAGCCAAGCATTTAAACATTCTCAGATAACTACACATCAATAATAAAATAACGAATCTTTAAATAAAAGCGGAAGTCTTTTAAAACATAATAACTGAAAACCCAAAATGCGGAAGTTTAGTATTTCACTACCCAAGACTGGATTCGCTACCTCACGAACCACTAAAGAGTGCTACAAATAAGTCTGAATAGAAAATACATAATGTCTGTCTCGGTACAATAAAAACAAACAGAAAATATGGAAAGGGACTTCGGCCTGCGAACACCAGCTAGGCTACCTCGTAAGTCCCTGGACTGAAGTCAGCTCCTAATCAATATGCTACTGTTGTGGTCCAAAAGCTGCTCCGGTAACGTGATCTGTGCAAAAAATACAGAAGTGTAGCATCAGCACAACCGACCCCATGTGCTGGTAAGTGCCTGGCCTAACCCCGGCGAAGTAGTGACGAGGCTAGACAGGACTACCAAATCAACCTGTGCAGTTCAACATATATATATATGCAATAAAGGAAAGAATACCGAAATGAAACAGTTAAAAGGGAGGAAAACATGCTATGGGGGAGTACAATCCGGATACAAAGTCAATAACTTAAGAAAGGAACAGGGCAATAACAATATTTAACAAAAGCAGGAAAATCAACAGTTGCACGGCATCAACCTTCGTGCTTTTACTCTCAATCTCACCAAAAGCAATCAAATAAAATGCACGGCATCACCCTTCGTGCTTTCACTCACATAACTCTCATTTCATGCCACAGAATGGTCCTTCGTGAAATTATAGTCAAATCAGAGCACGGAATGTCCCTTCGTGCATAAATAATCAAAACATGGCACGGAATGACCCTTCGTGCAAATATAATCGAACATGGCACGGAATGACCCTTCGCGCAAATATAATCAGACAACACACGGAATAACCCTTCGTGCATTATCACTCTTCCTCACCCAAACAGGAATCACAACCAAACGGGCGAAGGAATAAACAAATAATAAGAAATGTCCCGGCAAGGGAAAACACAATTAAATAGCTAAATCCTGGCAAGGGAGCAACAAAAACACTTTCACATCCCTACAAGGGATATAATCAATATACTCAAACCGTCACGGCAAGGGATTAATCATATCTCTTTCCATTTCTTTCATTTCTTACTCAATAGTATTTTTATTGTTCGAGCCAACGCTCCAAAGAATTTACAATTCATAACAAATCCTCAAACTCTTCACATTATATAGAATTCATCAATTAGCATAGAAGAGTCCCAAAAATATCATATAAGTACAAACAAGGACCCCCGGTCATGCTAGACACCGATGTATAGATACTCGTCACCATGCCTATACACCGTACTCGATCATTTAGCAATTAGCAAAAAATAACACTCTAATCCTATTCCCTCAAGCCAAAGTTATATCAAACACTTACCTCAAATGCTCCAAAAATCCACTCAAGCCTCTAGTATAGCTTTACCCCTCGAATTCACCACAAAACCACTTGAATCTAGTCACAAATTACTTAAATGTATCAACAAATGCTAATTGAATCAACTTGAATGCATGAAAATGAATTTCCCAAAGTTTTACTCAAATATTCCCAAAACGCCCCCACTCAAAAATTCCCAAAATGCCCCCAGGCCCACGTGGTCAAAACCCGAGGTTCGAACCAAAACTCGGTTACCCATTTTTCCATGAGTTCATATCTATGATTTGTTTTGAAATCGGACCTTAAATTGTGGTCCGAATTCCCAATTTTAAGAAAACCTAGGTTCTACCCAAAATCCTCATTTTCATCCATAAAAACCTTGATTTTAAGATGAAAACATGATAAATGATGTTAAACATTGAAGAAATTAAGTGAAAATCAACTTACAATTGAATTGGAGAAGGAAGAGTTCTTGAAAAATTGCCAATGGGTGTTTGGGTTTGAGAAATATGAAAAGTGAGGCTTAAAATCGTCTAAGTATGAAAATTGCAGGTTGCAGATATGGGAAATGTGAACTGAGGTTCGCAATTGCGAACCCCGACCAAATTTGTGAATTGCGAAATCGAGTTCGCATTTGCGAACTCTGAAGGATACTGGGAAGTTCGCATTTGCGAAAAATAGGTCGCATTTGCGAAGGCTCACTACTGCATTTGCGGACAGTCGTTCGCATTTGCAAAGACTGGGCTCATAGCGGGCATCGCATTTGCGATAAATTTCTTCGCATTTGCGAAGATTGCTGCCCAGGTGAGAGATCGCATTTGCGATGAGAAGCTCGCAATTGCGAGTTCGCATTTGCGAATTGCGAAGCCTGCAGAACTAAAAGATACCAGATTTTTTCAAATGAGAAAATACAATCCGATGCCTATCCAAAACTCTCCCGAGCCCCCGGAGCTCCAAACCAATTATGCACATAATTTCAAAAATATCCTACGGACTTACTCGCGCGATCAAATCGCCAAAATAACATCATCTACATAGAATCAAGCCTCAAAACACATGATTTTCTTCTAAGTTTCATAAACTTTCAAATTTGGAACTTATAGTCCGAAACACGTCAAACGACGTCCGTTTTCAACCAATCTTTACAGATAGTGCTAAAATCATATATAAGACTTGTATCGGGCATCAGAACCAAAATACGAGCCCGATACCATAGTCTTTTAATCAATTTTTCATTTCTAATTTCCTTAATTAATTTCAGAAAATAATTTCACAGAAAAATTCATTCCTCGGGCTTGGGACCTCGGAATTCGATTCCAGGCACACACCCAAGTCCCATATTTTTCTACGGATACTCCGGGACCGTCAAATCACGGCTCCGGGTCCGTTTACCCAAAATATTGACCGAATTCAATATTATACATATTAATATCAAAACTCACTATTTTTCACACAAAACTCATATAGAAGCTTTCCAGCTATGCGCTCGGACTGCGCATGCAAATCGAGGCGAGTAAAAATGAGGTTTTCAAGGCCTCGAAAGTTCGGAATGAAAGAAAAAACCGGTGATGACCCTTTGGGTCGTCACAATTGATTGCCTGAAATTGCACAATTGTATCATTATATTTCTTGCTCAAGCGCACTGAAATTTTAGAAATTCATTTTGAATCAAGAAAGTTGCGGAGAAGAAATGGCATTCTGTTACATTTTGATATCATTTTTTTTTGTGAACCTTCCAATTTAATTGTTTAGTTCCAGTGGAACTATTCTTCTTTTAAATGCTTAAGTTCACCTCTTTGAGAAAATGATATCGAAAACAAATGAAAAGAAAGCAAAATTATTCTTCTATGTGATCTTAATTACTTCACATTTGTTTGTTGCCAAGCAGAATTATCTTCATTCAAATAAGATAATTTGATAAATGATGTCGAGGACTCTTAAGCTTTCTCCTCTTCTTAGTTCTTTTTATTTAGCTGGCAAATTTTTAGATGAAATATACTCATTTTACTTTTTGGGAGATGCAAAATTACACATAATTTTTGCTACTTTCTTGAACTATGACTTATTATACTAACTGCCAGATTAACTTTAACTTTGGCCTTGCAAGATGCTTGCCTTTGCAAGTGAGCCATTGACCACAAATGTCTATACCATTGTGGTCTACATTGTGAAATCTCGCCCTTGATTACTGTGTATTAATGTTAGTATCGTGCTAAAGTTTTTCTACTTGACTATGAAGAGAAATGACAGGTTTTTGCCACTTACTTTTTTCAGGTGTAATTTTGTGCCCATTGATTTTATTTCGCGATATCTAAGAACCTGGTTTTGTCTCTGTTTCAATTATTTTCTATTTCATATATGCTCTGACTATTAAACAAGTGCTTTTTTGTATTTCTTACCTGAAATTTTCCCATATTGTGTATTTCAATTGTTTGCTTTTACAACAAGTATGTATTCTTCGTTGTACCAACAAAACCACTTATTACAAATAAGATCTTGCTCTTGCATCGAAAGAGATAAATGTTGACTAATCTGGCTAACATTGAACTTGGTAAAATGAAATGGTTGAATAATTGAAAAATAAGATTATTCAGGAATACACATTGAATGCTGAGATTACGCATTGAATTTCTGGTAGTAGATCCATAATCAGCAAAGTGTTTGTGATTGTTCCAGAAGAAATGAAACAAAAGATATGGTAGAGCTAGGACAGTTATTGTATGAGGCTTACCCAATGCTAGATGTAGAGGCGCATAATAGATCGATATGAACATCATGAGACGTCCCGTAATAAAACCTGTTGTTGCTGATACCTTTTCTCGGTTCCTTCTTCCATAACCATCCTTTTTAATTTGTAACACATTTATTTGTTTGCAGATATTTTTGGCGAGGACCAGAAAGAAGACCAAGGACCGCATATGTAAATAATTATATCATATATGTTGTAACTGTTGTGGCACTTTAGGCATCTCTTAATGTGATGCTCTCGCGAACTCAAACAATGTATATTTTGTTCAAAATATATGTAAATTAAGTATGTACCACTTAGCATAAAATATTGTTTATTAGATTTCATACTTACATCATTAATTTGGGCCCGTGCTGCACGGGCTGCACCAACGTAGCCGCTTTGTCTTTTTGTTTGCATCCGTACCCACTTTTAAAAAAACTTCAGCTTCCCTTTATAACTGGAAAACTTCAGCTCTGGAGCTGAAATTTTTATTTTATAACTGGCAAACTTAAGCTGGAAAACTGCTTAAGTTTTTATTTTATAACTGGAAAATTTAAGCTCTAGAGCTTAAGTTTTTATTTTATAACTGGAAAACTTAAGCTGGAAGAGCTTAAGTTTTTATTTTATAACCGGAAAACTTAAGCTCTAGAGCTGAAGTTTCTGGGTTACTAAACAAAAACTTCAGCTCTAGAGCTGAAGTTTTTATTTTACAATTGGCAAACTTCAGCTGTAGAGCTGAAGTTCTCCGGTTACAAAGACAAAAACTTCAGCTCTAAAGCTGAAGTTTTCCAGTACAAAAGAAAAACTTCAGCTGGAAAACTGCTTAAGTTTTTATTTTATAACTAGAAAACTTAAGCTGGAAAAATGCTTAAGTTTTTATTTTATAACTTGAAAACTTAAGTTCTAGAGCTTAAGTTTTTATTTTATAACTGGAAAACTTAAGCTGGAGAACTGCTTAAGTTTTTATTTATAACTGGAAAACTTAAGCTGGAAAGCTGCTTAAGTTTTTATTTTATAACTGGAAAACTTAAGCTCAACTTCAGCTGAAGTTTTCCAGTACAAAAGAAAAACTTCAGCCCCGTGGGTTGAAGTTAACTTCAGCTGAAGTTTTCCAGTACAAAAGAAAAACTTCAGCCCCGTGGGCTGAAGTTATGTGAAAAAACGCGTACGCTTGTAATTTTTTTCCCAAAATGGACACAAGTTAAAATGTGGCACAAAAAATGGGTATAGATGCAAATGTCCCTGCACCAACCTAGTATTTTATATAAGAAACGAATTTGAGCTAAACTTGATATTTGGGCATAATGGAATTAGCAATGAGAACCAAAATTCAAAAGCAGTCTATTTGGGATTTTGGAACACTATTTCCATATGGTACGTCTTTTTTATTCATCAAAATAGCCAATAATTTGAGTTGTCTTTCAATTGGAATTAAATTTTTCTTGCTTTGGGAAGATGCCACGTAAGTTTGGGGAAAACTTCTAGTCTTACTTTTACTTTGCTTTGAACCAGCTTGTTTCTCATAATTCAAACTTTCTAAGTAATAACTTTGTGTGGGATCAAGTTATCTTATTATTATTATAAAGAGAAGGAAGAGTTATTGACTAACTTAAATTTGTATAAATCAAGTATACTGAAATTAAGATACTATTTTGTTAGTGGAACTCAACGTCCAAAATAGTTTAAATTTTTTTAGTAGTGCAATTTTATCCAACGTGTAATTTGTTTCTCTGAAGGAAATTTTAGTTTGTGAAGGGTATAAAAGTCGGTCATGTTATGGGGATGTTTTCTTCGTTCAATATTTAGTATTCTAATAATTCTTTCGCTAAATAATTAATTAAAATTTTGATTATTTGGTCTTAACATAATAAATAGTTAATTTTCCGTTAGTTTAGATTTTTAATATTAGTTCATTTCTGTTTTGAATATTTAATCGTAATTATAATTTTATCCACCATAAATTTTATTTTTAAAGAGTAAAAAGATCGATATGATATTCCACTTTTAGATCTTTATGTTTGCAAAATCAGTTGTGGTATTGTCAAGGTTTTTCTTTCTCTTTCTCACATATTTATATTCTTAAAAAAATCTTAGTTTTTCTTTAATAATTAGGTATATTTTTCAATATTACACGAGAAATTAATAATAACAAACTATTATTTGAGTAGGAAAGCAGTTCAAATATAATATAAAAATATATTATCATGAGGATTATTTCTCTCAATTTTAACGATTTATGTAGTATATTTAACATTACTTTTATTTTTTCTTAATATTGGATATTATCAATTAGTAATAAATTACCAATACCGAGAATTCTTATGAAATTGATTTATCAAATATTCCTGCATATTTTTAATAAGAATTAAATAGACAAAATTTATTAATTTTATAATTTCAAATATTAAAAATTAACATAGAAGCGATTATAGTCCAAAAAAGCTATTAAAGTTATGTTCTTTTCCTATGAGTTCTTCTGTTTAATAATTTAGGGCTATTTTGATCTATCAATATTGTATTCGAACTTTTATAATAATACACGCTCTTCTTTTAAAAAAAAAGTGAATTTGAACAATATAATACATTACAACAACAACAACGACGATCAAGTAAAATCCCACAAGTGGGGTCTTGGGAGGGTGGTGTGTACGCATGCCTTACTCCTACTCCGGAGGAGTAGAGAGGCTATTTCGACAACATAATACATTGTTAAATTAAATTAGTAATTGAACAATATAATACGTTTTCAAATTAAATTAGTAATAGGATTTTTTAAGAAGTATATCCTAAATGTAATAGGATTACATGACTAAAATTAGTAGGATTATACTAATAGGATTCCTAAAGGTATCATGTAGGATTCATAACATATATTATGTCCTAAACTAATAGAATTACAAGGCTACTGTCTAGAATTCTGGTTATGTCCTTTTATTGTGAGTTATTATGCTTAATATTAAAATATTATTTTTGTAAACTAACATTATATGCAGATACAAACATAGATATAAATACAAATATAGATATAGATATAAATATAGATAATGATAAAGGATGACACCAACTATTCTTATCTATATAAATTTGGTGCATACAAGGCACTTTAGAATATCAAAGAATTCCAACAATGAGTAGAACACCATGATTGTTATTAGAATTTGTGACGATCTGGCCCGTCGTCACGTGAGTCACTGCCCCGTTTTTCCCATGTTATATTTCTCTATGCTTCAATATCAGTATTTAAGGTGATCGAGTAGAATTGGATTGGTTTCAGATGGAAATGAGACACTTAGTCTCTTAAAGGAAAGCTTATTTTGGAAAAAGTCAACCGAAAGTTGACTATTTAGTTAGAGCGCTCGAATATGAATTTCGGTGATTCAATTAGTTTTAGGGGATGATTTGTGACTTAGGAGCGTGATCGAAATTGATTTTGGAGGTCCAATGTAGAATTAAGCTTGAATTGGCGAGGTTAGTATTTTGGCAAATTCCGGTTGATAGGTGAGATTTTGATCCGAGGTTCAAAATGAAATTCCGAGAGTTGCTGTAGCTTTGTTAGGTGATTTTGGACATGTGCGCAAAATTTCAGGTCATTCAGACATCGTTTGGTCGGGTTTTTGATCGAATGCGAGTTTCGGAAGTTTTGGTTGAACTTAGGATTTGATTTGAGGAAATTTGATGATTTTGATGTTAACTATAGTGTTTTGACGGTTCGAGCAAGTTTGAGTAAGGTATTGGGGCACATCTGTGTTTTTGGTTGAGGTCCCGGGGGCCTCGGGGTAAATTCGAGTAGTTAAACGAGAGTTTTTGAACTTTGCTTCAGGTCTGTGTTGCTGTCACCTGGTATTTCCGCTTCTGCGGAAATGGACCGCAGAAGCGGAGGTGCGGTTTTTTTGAGGCTTTGGCATTTCCGCAGAAGCGGACTAAGGTCCGCATAAGCGGTCACCGCATAAGTGGTTATGGACCGCAGAAGCGGTCCTGGGCGACTTAAGGAAAACCGCAGATGCGGTGGGAAGGCCGCAAAAGCGGTAAGCGCAGAAGCGGTAAGTTTTTTGCAGAAGCGAAAAGGTATGGGCAGAACCATTTAAGTTAACCTTCGCGAATTTTTGAAAGAGCATAACATTTTCACTCCGGACTAAGAGGGTTCTGGGCGATTTTTGAAGAGGGTTTCAAGGGCTATCATCAGGTATGTATTCTTGGACTTAAATTATGATATTATGGTGTATGAACATGGATTAGCACTGAAAACCCAAGGAATTAAAGGTTAAAAATGGAGGTTAGGGCTTGAAACTTAAGAGAGTTAAACTAGGGATTTGAGAGGTCAAATGGACTCCGATTCTTGTGAATTTTTTATGCACGGACTCGTGGCGAGGCGAGGAATCTGGTGATGTGAATTTCATAATTTTTTGAGAAGTGGGCTCGGGGATCGGATTTTGCCAACTTCGAGATTTTTGGTATTTTTCGAGTTTTTTTGATTGGGTTATGTTTGTTTAGCCTATTGTAATATATTCGTTATGGTTTTGGCCAAATTCAACGCGCGAGGAGGACGATTCGCGAGGAAAGGGCATTGTGAGCTAGACTTGTGGCCGGCTTGAGATGAGTAATAGATGTAGATGATGACCTGAGGGTTTGAAACCCCGGTATATCACACTGTGACGCTATATTGAGGTGAGACATGTACTTTATGATGAGTGCGGGGTTGTTTGTGATTGAGGACTATGACGTAGTCCGTCCCGAGAGACGTTCATACTGTGCTCTTTGCTAGAGATTATTGGTAAACATCCTACTTGGATTTGTATGAAATATCTGGTCCATGTGCCGATTATTTGAATCCCTTAGGGATTATTATCACTGCTTCTATAATGCTTAGCATGTTATATGATTTCGGTCCTGAGTTAAACATTGTTCGAAATGCTTAGTCACCTTTCTAAGGTTTTAAAAACTTAAACTATATTTTCCTAATAATTGGAACTGGGACTATAACCTGACTTTGCTGTGTGGCTCAAATCCATATTCTGGACTGAGTGTGGATCGGGCTGCACGCCGCATCGATGACATGATGATATTGCGCTTGGGCTGTAGGAGCCCCTCCGGAGTCTGAACCGCCACAGTGAGTGCGGGTACCCAAATGGATCGGGCTGCGCATGGCAGCGGTCATGTGCATTGCATTGCATTCATACATTGATGTTTGTCTGTCATTGTCTTGTTGCCAGTTTCACCGTTAATTGTGCTAAACTGTTGTCTGTAGCTTTACATTGTGGTATTTCGGGTATTCTCATTCTCAGTCATTATATATGCTTATTACTCACTGAGTTGGAAGTACTCATTTTACTCCCTGCACCATGTGTGCAGATTCAGGTGTTCCGAAGGCTTCGTAGCATTATTGCTGCTCTCCATATTATCTCAGGAGTTGTCGAGGTAGCTACCTGGCGTCCGCAGGACCCGACTTCTCCCCCTTATCCATTTATATTTCCGTATCCTAGACTTATGTATTTTGAGAATTTATTACTCAGTTGTATTTAGAGGCTCTAGACTCGTGACCCCAGATCTTTTGGGAGTTATATTGGTATTACTATGGCTTTCCGTATTATTTCTATCTATTGTCAGAATTATTAATCTTGCTAACTGTTATAAATATCTAACTAACTGGTGATGAGTTTTCATACTCGGGTTGAGAGTGTTGAAATGCTTGGGCTTGCCTAGCAATTGTGTTGGGCGCCATCACGATCGGGGTTGGGGTCGTGACGAGTTGGTATCAGAGCCTAGGTTACTAGGCCTCATGAGTCATGAGCCGGTTAGTAGAGTCTCGCAGATCGGTACAGAGATGTCTGTATTTATCCTCGAGAGGCTGCAGAACCTTTAGGAAACACTTCATATTCTTGAATTCTTGTCGTGCGGCTTTGTTGATCTGAGAACTAAACTTTTGTATTCTATTCTCTCGCAGATGGCGAGAACCCGTGCTACCAGATGTGACGGACGACCACCATTACCACCCACTAGAGGCCGTGGGCGTGGTCGTGGTCATGGTCGAGGCAGACCAGTGAGGGCAGCACCTGCAGATCCACCAGTTGCCCCGGTTCGAGACCAGCCTCCAGCTGTAGATGCTCCAACAGCACCTGTTCAGGCACCGACAATGCCTATTGTGATTCCTGGTATCTAGGAGGCCTTGGCTCAGATAATATCCATCTGCACTGGCCTGGCTCAGGCAGTCTCAGCCACTACTGTAGCAACTACCTCACAAACAGGGGGTGGTCATCAGACCCCCGCTGCTCGCACACCTGAGCAGGTTGTTCAGGGATTGCAGACACCGGGAGCGGTTCCAGCTCAGCCAGTTGCACCGGTTGCTCCAGTTGTGCCAGTCGCACCAGCTCCAGATTATATGGTTCTAGTTATGCCAGACGACGAGCAGCGTCGACTAGAAAGGTTTGGTAGACTCCAGCCTACGATGTTCAGTGGTACTGAGGGCGAGGATGCCCAGGGATTTCTAGATAAGTGTCAGGGTATGCTTTGCACTGCAGGGGTTTTGGAGTTGAGTGGAGTGGATTTTACTACCTTCCAGTTCTCAGGGCCTGCATTTACATGGTGGGAGGAGTTTGAGAGGCGTAGGCCTGTTGGAGCAGCGCCCCTTACATGGCAGCAGTTCTCCACTCTCTTTCTGGAGAAGTATGTACCGCAATCTCGTAGGGAGGGGTTGCGTTGTCAGTTTGAGAGGTTGATTCAGGGAGACATAACTGTGACCCAGTACGAGTTGAGGTTTACGCAGTTAGCTCGGCATGCTACATGGATGATCTCGACTGATAGAGAGAGGATTAGGAGGTTCATGGATGGCCTCAACAATCCACTCCGCATTTTAATGACCATAGAGACGGTTATGAGTGCTTCGTTCGAGGAGGTAGTCAACATGGCTCGGGATATTGAGACGGCTCGCCGTCGGGAGCGTGAGGAGAGGGAGGCCAAGAGGCCTCGAGGTTCAGGTAGCTTCAGTGGTGCTCCATCTAGGGGCCAGTTCCAGCGTGGCAGAGGTCGTTCCTTCAAACCTCCTCAGTCAAGTCGTCCAGAGTACAGTGGGGCTTCTTCATGCCGTGGTCATCAGGGAGTTCAGCAGGGCCAGTCTTCACTTAGTGCCCTTCCAGCTCAGAGCTCTGCTCCTGCTTCTCCAGCCCAGGGTTCTTCAGTAGCGAGGGGTTCTCTTCAGTCCCCTTCTCCAGCACCGGGTAGTTGCTACGAGTGCGGTGAGCTTGGTCACATGAGAAGACAATGTCCTCGTCTTCGTGGTGGTCGGTCTCATCAGAGGGATCAACCCTCCTCTTCTACTCCATCTACTTCAGCACCTTCCCAGTCAGGTAGGGGTGGGGGCCAGGCAGCTAGGGGCCGCCCTAGAGGGGGAGACCGATCTGGTGATGGTCAGGCTCGATTCTATGCTCTTCCAGAAAGGAGGGACGCCATTACATCAGATGTTGTTATCACAGGTATTATTTGAGTCTGCCACAGGGATGCTTTTGTTTTATTTGATCCCGAATCTACATACTCCTATTTGTCTTCATATTTTTCCCATCATTTGGGTATGACCCGTGGTTGTCTTGCTTTGCCCGTGCACGTATTCACCCCGGTAGGTGATACTATTATTGTGGATCATGTATATCGATCTTGTCTGGTAACTATTGGGGGTCTGGAGACCCGAGTTGACTTGTTGTTATTGGGCATGGTAGATTTTGATGTGATTCTAGGTATGGATTGGCTATCTCCGTACCATGCTATTCTAGACTTTCATGCCAAGATAGTTACGTTGGCTATTCTGGATGTTCTGAGGATTGAGTGGTGTGGGATGACTCACTATGTACCCAGCAGGGTGATCTCTTTCCTAAAGGCCCAGCGGATGGTTGGGAAAGGTTGTTTATCATACTTGGCTTTTGTGAGGGATGTTGGAGCTGGGACAGTCTTGATTCTGTGCCCGTTGTGATGAATTTCCCAGATGTGTTCCCAGCAGACCTGTCGGGCATGCCGCCGGACAGGGACATTGATTTTGGTATTGATCTGGTGCTGGGCACTCAGCCAATCTCCATTCCTCCGTATCGTATGGCACCAGCGGAGTTGAAGGAACTAAAAGATCAGCTTCAGGAACTCCTAGATAAGGGGTTTATTCGTCCTAGTATGTCACCGTGGGGTGCACCGGTCCTATTTGTGAAGAAGACGGATGGCAGAATGAGAATGTGCATTGACTACATGCAGTTGAACAAGGTGACAGTGAAGAACAAGTATCCACTACCTCGTATTGATGATTTGTTTGATCAGCTCCAGGGGGCAAGGGTATTCTCTAAGATTGATCTCCGTTCAGGCTATCACCAGCCGAAGATTAGAGATTCTGATATTATGAAGACAACTTTCAGGTCGACATATGGGCACTATGAGTTTCTAGTTATGTCTTTTGGGCTGACTAATGCCCCAGCTGCGTTCATGCATCTGATGAACATCGTGTTTCGGTCATATCTGGATTCATTTGTTATCGTTGTGAGCACGTGATTTTTGCTCTCGCGACAACTACTCCCAAAAATTATAAAATAAAATAGTTTTGTTATCA
>MU750990.1:40123-50851 GCA_026770625.1 Nicotiana glauca | reverse complement strand
GAACATGTACCTGGAATACAAGGAAAAGAGTAGAAGCAGGGAATCAGCAACAGGAACAAGCAAAAATTCGATCAATAGCCCAGCAACTTGGTTCAACAATCCAGAATAAGTTTGAAATCAAGCAGAATCAGAAGAATCAACTACAAACCACTTGAATACACCCAGATATACTCGAAAACACACCAGAATACTTCGGTAGATCAAAACTCAACTAAACACACCCTGAATCTACTCGAAATTATTCCAAATGACCTCTAAACCTCAAAAACAAACTTAGAACTATGAAAGCTGAAATTAAACTGAAACTTTCAATGAAACAGTATCCATTTTTGGGTTTTCTACTGATTTTCTATTGTTTTTGGATTTTTGAATGCTTGAATTTCAAATCTAGATCTGAAAATTAGAGAGAGCTTTTGGGGGGAATTTTGGAGGCTGAAAACTTGTAAATGAAGGCAAAGAAATGCCATTTTATAGGCACAATGAGGTGCAGCTTTAGATTTTTAACTTTTACCTATTAGTCCCTCACTTATTTCTATTTCACCCTTTATTTTCTGACTTGTGCTCCAAGTTACACCCTTAAACTATCAAAATTTCACATTTGAGACTTATCTAGAGAGTTCTAGTAGCTTCCTAATTCAGTTATTTATCAGATTCCTCCAGTGAATTACCTTTACAGCCCTTAACTTATTCTGAAATTTACTAGTCTAATAAATTAACCTATTTTCAATGCTCAAAATGCCCCTGAAGGCCCCCTGAAACTACTAGTTTAGTACAGCTATATCCAAACCATTTACTTAACTAAGCCTAAAGATTATCAAACTGTGGAATTACTAGAACAATTATCAATTAATCTGGCTTACAGCAACAATCATAAAGAACTTGACATTAAAACCGGGCTTCAAACAAGATCGATTAAAGATTCAACACACAATTAAACTGAAATCAGAATTACTGGCATGGAATTAAATCACAGAATCATATTTGAGCATACAAGGAAAATCCCAAAAAAAAAAATCAGACATAAATAAATGAAAGAACAACTTGCTGAATTAATATCTATGTCAAATGCTTTCAGTAAACAATTAAACTAACCAACAACAATTACTATAACAAGAAAAAATTGCAGGAATCAAAGAAGGAGAACAGAGGAAGAAAGAAATAACTCAAACGAAGAGTAGGGGAAACTTACTACTAAACTTAAGCGCTCCTGTATGGACTAGTGACACGTCAAAGATGCTTGTGCGGATGAATTTGGCCTTGGCCTAGAAAACTTGAAATCTGGATGTGAATTTGAAGGGCTTCAGTGGGGATTTTTGTGCATTAAACAGGAGAATAGGGCTTAGAGTGGTCTGGGGTTGTGGGGTATAGGTTTGGTATAGTGTAGGAGGCGGCGCCGCCACCAGACCCCAAAGGCGGCGACTAGGGTTAGGGAATTTGGGGGTGTTTCAATGAGTTTTGAGGGGGAATAATGATGTCCTGACGATGGGGAAGTGAAGACGGGGCCTGAGGGTGACTTTGGACCCCGTTTGACAGATTAGAGGTTTGGGGTCGAAATGTCGATCCAATATTTGAAAGGATTGGGGATGATTTGAATGGAGTCGAATGTATATTCTGAAAGAGGGGGACGAGGGGAGTTCATGGTGTAATTTTGGAAGAAAATGGAGGTTGGCTGCCGCCGGCAGCGATTTCCGGCCCGCGGTTCAGGTAGGAGGGACGGTGGGGGCGGTGGCATTACGGGGGAGGGTGTACGAGGAAGGTAACAGGTGTTTAGGGTGTGGAATATTTTTTAGACACTTTTATGTGGATTCCCCATCAATTGTGGACCGTTGGATTGGATGGTATGGACGTTCGTGATCCATTGACGCCAAAACGACGCCGTTTTGGGCGTCTCTAGACCGGATTAGGGATTGGGTTGGGCTAGAGTGGATTGGAGTGGGGTTTTGGTTTTGGGCTAAGCCAATTTGGCCCAATTAGGCGTTATTAAGGCAGCCCCTTTTAAATTGTTTTCTTTTATTTCTTTTTCTATTTTTATTTGGTCTTTATATTTTTCTGCTTTTATTAAAATGCAAAATTTAAAATAGAGACCTAATTTATTTCCAAAATGAAACTAATTAATTCTAAAAAAATTAAAAATCTATTTTGTGACAAATTCAACAATTAACAATTAAAAATGCAAAAGTGGACTATTTTTTGTTATTTTCTTTATATTTTGTTCTAAAGACAAATTAATCCCTAATTAATCCTAAAGCATGAAGTTAAATCCTAAATGCAAATGCCAAATGTATTTTTGTATTTTTCATACGAATTAAAATGCACAAATAAAATGCAAACAATTAACAGAAAATGACACAAAATTCACATGATTGTAGAATAATGAAAAAGGTCATTTTGTTTGAATTTTTGGGAATTATTCATATATAGAGCAAAAATCACGTGCTCACACATCGGTTTTAATAGCATACATCCACAATGATTTGGGTAATGAGGAATTAGATATCATGCTCCTAACCATGTCCATAAGTGTTCGATTACGCCTTTCTGCCATACCATTTTGTTGAGGTGTTCCTGGCATATTATATTGTGCACATATGCCACGTTCCTCGAGAAACTTTGCAAATGGACCTGGACATTGTCCAGACTCATTATATTTTCCATAATACTCACCACCTATATTTGAACTAATAATTTTTACCTTTTTATCTAATTGCCTCTCAACCTCATTAACAAACACCTTGAGAGCATCTGCTGCTTGAGATTTTTCTTTCAGCAAATAGATGTATCCATAACGTGAAAAGTCGTCGATAAAAGTGATAAAATATTTCTCTCCACCAAAAGATGGAACATCAAAGGGTCCACAAATATCGTTGTGTATAATTTCAAGAAGCTGGGTGCTTCTTGTGGCACCTTTCTTACTATGCTTGGTTTGCTTTCCCTTAATGCAATCCAAACATATAGTAAGATCAGTAAAATTTAGATTCGGAAGAATCTCATTCTTTACTAATCTCTCTAACCTTTCTTTGGATATATGACCCAAACGTCTATGTCACAAGTAAGCAGAACTTTCATCTAGTGAACAATGTTTAATTCCAACATTATGTTGAACATTAAGAAGGGATTCAGAAATATCAATATCGAGTTTCAATTTATATAAACCATCACTAAGAAAATCAGAACCATAAAAAATAGCATTTTTATATAAATTGAAACATCCATTTCTAAACTTTAAATCAAATCCAGAAACATCAAGTCTTGAAAGAGAAATCAAATTCCTAGAAACTGAAGGTACATAAAGAGTCTGTAATAGATCAAGGTGACGTCCAGTCTCCATGATCAAACGATAAGTCCCTATGCCTTCAATTGGAGCCTCATACGATTTCCTATGAACAAGAAATCCTTATTTGGATTTGTAGTTTGGATAGTAAGGAATCCCTGTAACGTAGTAGATACATGAGCAGTTGCACCAGAATCAAGCCACTAAGTATTATTAGGAACTTCTCCTAAATTTGATTCGAAACATACAAAAGCACTAATTGTACCTTTCTTTTCGAACCAAGCTTTACGTTTCAGGAAATCTTTCTGATAGTGCCCTTCCTTATTACAGAAACGACACGTATCCGCCTTATGTTCTTTGTTAGCATCCTGTTGAGCTTTAGCAGGTGCTTTCTTCTTCTTGAACTTGTTGGCCTTCACTTTAAGTCCTTTACCAGCTCCTTGACCCATGAGGTTAATTGAATGACTCCCTTGTTTCTTAAGTCTTGACTCCTCCTGAGTAAGCATACTGGACAATTCACTAACATTCCACTTATCCTTAATAGTGTTATAGTTAATTTGAAAAGGTCCATACTTAGGAGGTAACAAGTTCAGAATAAACTGAACCAAGAAGGAGTCATCCACTTTCATCCCCAAGGTCTGAAGTCTTGCTGCAATGTTAGTCATCTCGATGATATGATTTTGCATACTACGTGACCCATCAAACTTCATGGTCGTGAGTTCAGCCATTAGTGTACCAGCGAGAGACTTATCTGCAGAACGAAAACGTTCTTCCACAAACTTCAGGTATTCCTTGGCACTTTCTGTTTGTGGAATAGTGCTCTTAATGTTGTTGGCAATATTCATTCGCATAAACATAAGGCTTAACATGTTAGAGCATTCCCATGCTTTATCTGAAAGACTTCTCATCCGCACTGCTCGAATCAGTAATGGCAGCGGGCTTATCATTCAGCAGAGCCAAGTCAAGATCCATCACACCTAAGTGAAACTGGACTTGTTCACGCCATTCAGAGAAGTTCAATCCGTTGAACACAGTAACAGACGAAGCAAGCGAATGAAAAGGAATAGCTGCAAAATAGATAATACATGCTCACAAATCAATATGGATTCAACAAAACAGTTAAAGCATATCGCAATTCTCCTTTGGGCAGATACTACGACACACTATCATAATTTAAATGCCATCTAATTTTTAATAGGTAATTAAATATTTTTAACCAAATATATATGTCATCTTTGGACAGACAATATATATTTTAACAAAGAATATTAATTTTACCTCATTATATTCACTATTCATAGAATAATTGATCTACCTTTGGGTTAATCCGTAAATACTAGCAATAGTAAAAATTAATTTATCCACTAATTTATAGTTATAGGCAATTCATTAATTTTATGGATAAACTACAATTTTATGCATGCATAATTTCATTAACATACTAGTTTGGCCACTTTAGTGACTAACAAACTATATAACATAGCACACACAAAATAGAGATCATAAGATTTTTATGCATGTGAATACTTTAAATAATCTAGTTTGATCACTTTGGTGACTAACAAACTATATAAACATTAATCACATACATAAAATAAATAATAAATGACTTCACCAACTTAATAGTCCAAATACTTAAATTAAATAGATCAAATAAATTTCTTTATGGCCTAAGGTTAAACAGTAACTAATCTTTCATAAAAGAAATCTTTCATAATGGTTTAGAAGTAACGTTGGAACAAAATATCCTTAAGGCATCCAAAAGAAGAAATTAAGATAGCATAAATATATGTGGCAGACTTTGAATGGATACCTAATACAAGAAAGATCAAATATTGAAGGTTACTGTTTTAAAGAGAACGCTACATTCCCAATATCAATTTCATTAGGTTTTGTTAACTGAAGCAACATTAAAGCAAAATTTATGACAGGACAATATAGGGAGGAACATAACGCCGAAAATTCTTTAAACAACGAGTCCGAGCTTTCTTCGTTCAAATAGAAATTTTTGCATAATTTATTACTAGCAGTTCATAAAAGAGATTTCATACTTTATTGTGTATCCTCAAATTAAAAGAATTGGAATCAGATACGAGATTATCGTAGATCCAATTAGAACAGTACGGATCAACATAATGATAAAGTTTTTCTTTTGCGAAAATTATCAGTTCAAATAATCCAGGCTCGTGATACCACATGTAAGCATAAATTTTAATTCATACCATGATCTTGAACATGATAATCTTACATATAATCGTCATAGAAAAACATACCTGAAGCAGAATCCATTATCTTGAAGCGGAAGCGTTAATCGGTAAATTGGTTTCTCGCCCCTTGCCTTAGCTTTCGTTATCGCCGACTTTAGTGATGGAAGAGAGGAAAAGAATACGGGAACCCTAATGGGTGGGGAGAGGACCAATTTATAGAGGTTCTTATTTAATCCGGTATGTCCATCAAGTAACCGATAGGACGGATGGGATTTGCTCAATTATTAAATATTAATTATGGGCCTAATCTTATTGGGCCACATATAACGTAGGGAATAACTTACACTTCAGCCCCGTATGCTGAAGTTACGCGAAAAAGTGGATACGCTTGCAATTTTTTTTGCAAAGCGGGTACAAGTTAAAACGTGACCCAAAAAGCGGGTATAGATGCAAATGTACCTTTGTTCAAATGCCACAGGCCCACAGCCTATCGATCCTCACAATGAAATAACTTCCTTTCATTTTCTCTTCAATCTGTTTAAAATAACTTCAATTTCACAAGATCAAGCAACATAAGCAGGAATATCGAAGTGACATAATATATCCAATTCTTATTTGTTCCTAATATTTTACAGCAAAAAAAAAAAAATACAGGGAAGGAATTATCCCATGAATATGGAGAATGAGTTAAAAGAAGAGAAAAAATGTCCTTAGTGAAATTTGAGGCCTGCACTTAATGGTGTACAGCTTATAACACTTCATTCTCTACAACAAGAAGTGGGTAACACTTCATATCCCACAAGTGGGTAACACTTCATTCTCTATTTAGGCTAATTACCATTGTGCAAACATAGCTTGATTTAGTTTTTCTCTTTCCCTTTTTTTCTGTTTATTTTTATCCCTTGACTTCCAGTATTTCATACTCCCTCCGTTTCAATTTATGTGAACTTATTTCCTTTTTAGTTCGTGCCAAAAAGAATGACCTCTTTCTTTTTTTGGAAACAATTTTCCTTTACACAATAATTTATAGCCACACAAAATATATGTGCCTCATTTTACGCCACAAGATCAAAAGTCTTCTATATTTTCTTAAACTCCGTGCTATATTTTAGGGTTCACTAAAGAAACACTAGGCGCTAGGCCAGAAAAGTTAACACTTTCTCCGGTTGGTCAAGATAACTGCACCAATTCCAGCTATATTACCCAATAGCTAGGCCTTAAAATAACTATTTTGACTAGGAATTAAAACCATAGACTATTAAAGGATGGTCAATTGGTCATGGCTTTATATAACAAAGTCATAACTAGGAGTATGATTTTTATCGAGTGGATTGAGTTTTTTTGCTCTGAAATGAAATTATTAATTGGTTATTGTTATTAACCATCACAAAGAAATTAAGAGAATGATGGTACTATTACATTTTATTGCCGTCAAGCCAAGTAAAATTGATACAATAATACCAAATATTTACAACTAGGGAAACCAAGTATAATTGACCGCCAAAGAGTAATTAACCTCAATAGCATCAATGAGATTTTACCACACGATACTTATTTATTCATTCCTCTAAATTCAGTTCGGATTAGGTTTGTAGTGAATATCATCTAAGAACTTCAATTATTATCACAGAGTATTTTAATAATCTGAAATTAACACCTAATTCGTGTTAGGTTTGTCAGATTGACCAACAATATGTCATGGAATCAAAGTACTAGTACTCATTACAAACTAAGCAGAGGGCGTTAACTGACGAAGCCGGAAAATTTTGGAAAAGGTGTTTAAAGGTTTAATATAAATTTATAAAAAATAATTTTTGACTTGCATACGTAATATAATACTATTTTATATACTCAGTACGACGCCACTGAACACCCTTCATTCTATATGACTATGCCACTTAGAGCATTAACTACAAAATTTTATGGATAAATTTAACGTATGTTATTAGAAAAATGTTTTAGGATTTTCCTATTTCCATTTCATAGGTGAGACTTCTGCTATCTGACATATGTGTGGTTAAACAACCCTAAAAATAGAGAATATATGTCACGGAAAATGCAAAGTACTAGTAGTAGTATATAAGTACCCATTAAAAATAAAGCAAGGAGAGTACAAAATTTTATGGATAAATTTCGACGTACTTTATTACAATAGCTTTTTAGGATTTTCCTATATATCCATTTGATTAGTGCAAGTACTTCTGCTATGTGTCATATATATATGTGTGGTTAAATCTATCTATATAGAATAGGAGAAGCAAATTCATGTTATTGTACCAAATGTCAAAATAGAAAATAAATATGTGTCTAATTTTAGGACAAACCTCCAATTAATTTGGAGGTTCAAAAATAATTTAAAAATTTGCTAATTCAGTTTACATCAACATATGAGTTCCATGTTTAAATTTTTTTTTTTTTTTTGAAAAGAAGTTCACTGCGTTTGAAACTTCCGATTCAGTTTCCATACATTCAATCCCACGTTTGTTGGACTTTTTTTTTTAATTTGTTAAACTTGAACATTTAATAAATGAAACCACTTTCATCACGTCTAGAATTGATTTCCATATTTGGAATTCACTAATTCAGTTTACATTAATATTTGAGTCCCATGTTTTTTTTTTTTTAAACAAGTTCACAAAGCTTATAACTTCCAATTCAGTTGACATAGGAACTACTATATTATATTATATTTGGGGAATTTTTTTTTTTAAAAAAAGACGGTTATTTTATTTTCAAAGAAGTACAACATTAGAAGTATCCTACTATTAGACTTCTGTTTGGGGAAAAATCTCCGAAACTATTCACTACTCTATTTTTGTCAACTAAGTCTTTTAGGTTTTTTTTTTAAACAAGTAATTGTATCTACGTGTAACGTGAATACACACGTTTTTCAAATTTTATCTAAACCTACGCACTATCGGTAACCATCTTCAACTGCTCAAAACTGACTATACCAACTTATATATCTTCCATTGATACTCTATACATAAACCAAAGGCAGGCGTATATCAGAAATTCAACAAAACAAAAGGATTCTACAAATTATGGCTACTCACACTGATTTCATCAAGGATATAACAATTTCGAAAATGCAATGGAAGTTGAAAGTTCGGGTTGTTCGTGTGTGGGAAGTCCCAGATCATTACAATTCAGGCACTACTTTCTCCATTGAATTGGTTCTACAATTAACTTGAGATCTTTTTGATGTAGATAGTTGTTTGTGCTGGTGGATTTTCAACATTGGTAGTCGTTGGAATGGTTGTAATTGGTATTGCCATCCTTTATGCAACTTTGTATGTGTAGTTGGGGGTGGATTCAACTTGAGCAATAAAGGAAACATATTGTAAGTAAAGTCTGCTGACGTTTCACATTGTTTTGTTTCACTAAGGGTACCAAATGTTCTACCTATTATTTCATCTGATAGTCTGCAATATACATTTATTTCTACAGGAAAGAAAAGTTACCTTAAGCATGCAACAGAGAACTTTGCCTCAACTGTAAATGAACATTTAGCTTCTGATGAAGGTGTTCTCAATTGGTACAACAACATCATTGTTATGTCGGTAATTGAGATAAAATCTTGATGAGAATTAATGTTTTTATTGTATGCATTTCTTCTAAGACTTAAAACTGTTATATAGATTCTGCTAACAAGGATTAGGTATTTTCTAGATCTTGGTTATCCATGTGAGTCGTTGTTTATATCATCGAGCAACCTGACTAACTTGGTCATATACTTCTGATTCAAAGTACAACACAACAGAAGGTGATGTCCTAATTACTGTGAATTACAGATGTGTTTAACTGTCGTTTTGTTTTTCTAATTATAACTTTAGACAAAAATTTCTATTTTTTCAGGTGGACTAATACGTTTTAAGCCAAGTACCTATGTAGAAATATACATTTGTTTCTAATATATCCCTCCGCTCTTTTTTCCTTTAAAATGATCCGCGTATCGCACGGGTACGTACACTAATTTTATTAAAGTGATAACATAAAATTACCTGCCACATATCTTTCCATAGTACTTTAAACAATTTCAAAGCGGAAAAGGTTCCTTCTCAAATAAGTAAACAATTATAACAAAATACTAATTTTATAATAAAAACGGAAATCATGTTTGAGACCCAGGGAGAGAAATTCAAAAATAGCCAAATTTACCGCTAGTCATTGAAAATAGCCAAGTTTCAAAAGTCATCGAAATTTAGCCACTTTAAATATGAGTGAAAACACTGTTCAAAATCCGGAAAAATACGTCCGTAAATTTTACGGGAGTTCCAACATAAGTATGCCTGAACTCCCGTAAATTTTACGGGAGTTCCAGGATAACTATGCTGGAACTCCCGCAAATTTTACGGGAGTTCAAGCATAATTATGCTGGAACTCCAGTAAATTTTACGGGAGTTCCAACAAGTATAATTGTCCGGTATAATATACTGGATTTTGGAGCACTGGTGCTCCAGTCTCCCGCAAATTTTACAGGAGTTAGCAAAGTATACCGGTCCAACATAATATGCTGGAGTTCGCACATAAATGCACCACAACTCCAGTATATTATACTGGACCGGTCCTGTTGCAGCAAAATAGTGGCTATTTTTCATTGACTTGGTAAACACTGGCTATTTTTCATTGACCGGTGTGAAAACTGACTATACCATGATATTTTATCCGTATATATCACTACCATTCAACATTTTTCGAAACTTCAATTGGACACTATTACACTATAGTACTTGAATATTTTTATGCTACTTGGTTTCTATGCCTTTCTTTTTTCTCACCAAAGTCTTAATTATATGTTTGTATGAGAAAATATCAAAATTATATAATCATTTGTAAAAAATTTCATAACTGAATTTTATAATGCGTCAATATTGTGTCAGCACGATGTAGTAAATTAGTCATAACCTAGCATTGTGAGCACCCAAATCGTATATCATTTGAACTATTGGAAACTACACTATGAGGATTATAAATCTATATATTATTAAAACAAAGAACAAAGCACTCTCATCAAGCCAAGTCACATGGCATAATTAATTATTATTTAGTTAGTTAGTTAATAATTAGTTATTATTTTTAAATTTAAATATCTATAAAAATTGAAAATAATAAAAAATAAAAAAACTACCATCTATATTATATTTAGTTAATAATTAGTTATTATTTTTTTGAATTTATGTATCTATGAAAAATAAAAATGATAAAAAATAAAAAATAAAGTACCATATATATATATATATATATATA
>MU750990.1:18281-38300 GCA_026770625.1 Nicotiana glauca | reverse complement strand
AAAACGAAAATAAAGAAATAAAAAAACTTTCAGAGGAAAATATTAAATAAAGTAATATATTAATAAAAATTTCTATTAACAATGTAATAATATTAAAAATTGGATGATATAATAAAGCAAAATACATTAAAAAAAAGTTATTCGATGCGCTATTTGTATAAGTCCCGTTAGTTTAACAGAGAGTTTATTTATTAAAATTTAGATAATATCATTAAGAACAACAACATAAAATTTAAAATAAAAAAATATTTCAACAATAATAAATTATATATCTTCTCATATATTACCAAAAGGAAGCGAATACTAAACATTTCTAATATAATAAAGAAAAATATTGAACAAACAAGTTATTTACTAACCATATAAGTACATTTGATTTAATAGAGATTTTATTATTGGATGTATCATATTGACAAACAAGATGACAATTAAATTTTATTAAAGCAATATGATATAATAGGATCAAACAAGCCCGATCATAATTTAATTTAATTAATATTTTTTTAATATAGATCGCGCATCGCGCGGGCACGACTACTAGTTAGAGAATTAATAGAGATTATATTATTGAACATGGAAAACCCTATTCAATAGCGCTTATTCTTTGTTTACTTTGGCCGGCGACCACACCAAAACTATATAAAAAACACACTAATTTTAAATCTAATCTAAACCACCAAGAAACTCCAAATTCTAATCTACATTAAGCCCCACCGCTCCCAATGATTCTTTTTTTTTTCTTCCTTCGTCTTCTTCTCCTTCCAAATTGTCCTTTCATTTGTTTGTTTCTTCAAAGCTTCATTAGCAGAAGAAGAATAAAACCAGTGTACATCTATATTTTTAAACTACAATGCTAGTATATATTACTCCATTCTATTTCATTTTCCACTAAGAAGCAGCTGTCAATGAGATCACAAGTTAACCCACATTTCATTGACTTAATTCCCATACTTCACCGACCCTCTTTCCCACACCCCTCCACAGGGGGGTGCTGCTTTCTTCTTTAATAGGAGTAGGAGATAACTTTTTTTTTTTTTTTACACATTTATTCAGTGGTGTAAACTCTTGTTAAGTCACTTTTATCCCGTGTGAAAGTACTGGATCAGAAAGGTGGTGCTGGCCTGGTTCATATGGTGGCGCCCTTATTGCTTTCAGAATTCATCATTCTCGATGTTGCTCACGTGATTTCAGTCGTTTTCTCTACCTCTCATTTATTCCACCTTTGATCTTAATTGGTAAGTTGTTCTTTTCAACCCTTTAGTTATTTTTCCTTTATATTTATACACATGAATTCAGAATAAATGTGACCTTATTATATTTTGGACTCATAAAACCTGCCTCAAAATACGCCTCTGCTTATACATGTATATTATATATATATATGTCCGTGTTGTCTTGTGTCACACTACTTAGTTTTTTTATCTTGCCTAGTGAAAGTGCATAATTAAGTTTACGTGTTTTCTTTCATTTTAAGGTGTTTTTGTTTTCTTGAGAAATGAGTGAACTAGGTGAAATCTTGGGTTTTGGATCGCAGGGAAGGAGAAAGAGAGGGATAATAGAAGCAAGAACAATGGCTGAATTGCTTAGAGAAAGAATGGACGGTAGTGATCGTGTCGTGAGACGACGAAAGAGTCTAACTGAACGGTTAGGATTCTCTGGACCCATTGCATGTTGTGGGTCCACCTTGTGCCTCAGACCAGCTTCGTTAAGTGTAGTTGACGATGATGACGACGACGAAGAATCTCTACAAGCACCACCGGAGGTGGCGGAAGTGGGTCCTGAAGCACCGCCGGATATAGAGTCAGCTTTGGTATGTTTAGCTCATATTCCGGCAGGTTCAGGGATGAATTTGGCGGCGGCGTTAGCGGCGGAGCGTAACTTGAGATCGGCCCAAGATTCAAGCCCAAGTCAAATATCAGGCCCAGGACCAAATACAAGCCCGTTGAGACCCAATAACAATGGGCCGGGAACTGGGCAAGAAACACCATTTAGGATGTCGTTGATGAGATTATTAGAGGAAACGGATGGCTGCGATGCAAAGGAAGAGGTCAAAGAAGGAGTGGGAAATGATATGATGTGCTGCGTGTGCATGGGAAGGAAAAAAGGAGCAGCGTTCATACCATGTGGACACACATATTGTAGGGTGTGTTCAAGAGAGCTTTGGTTAAATCGAGGGTATTGTCCCCTATGCAATAGATCCATTCTTGAAATTCTCGACATTTACTGAAAACTAGGATTGGTCATGGATTTTTGTGTTATATTTCTCATCAAAGTGAGCAAATGGAGTTGATTTTTTATTAAAAGAAAGAAGAAGATTAAGCAAAAACACATGAAATTGTTGTACCTAGAGGGTTTGTTATTTACTTTCTGAGTCTGTGGTCGAGCACCTATGCTAAGCCTTCCTTTCCAGCTTGGTTAAAGTTTGATCCACCATGTCAAATATCACATTTTCTAATTAATCACATTCTTACTCCTTTTGATTCCCAAAAGATAATCGTTTTGACAAATTAGCTTTGTTTCAAATTATAAGACGTTTCAGAAAAAAAACATAATTGGAAAAACTGTCAAATAAAGAAGAAGACACTTTGAGAATTTTTCTTGTGTATTGAGAATGAAAATACATTATACAGGGTGCACGTATAAATATAGCAAGAAAGGAATCTGGCTATAACTAACTATTGTCAAGTAGCATTATCATATTTCTTAATGTTTAACCACATAAATACAAGGAAGGATAAAATTATCTGCAAAATGATAACCACAATAGTTAATCTCTTGACCATGGTCTGGAATGCATGTAGGTCCAAAACATTGAGTACGTCACATATGAAATAAGCCAAGGCCCAAAGCTAATGTCTTCATCCAGGCCCAATGCAAAATAAACCCATATGAAACCAGGACACCCATCTCTTATACAAATATAACATGTCTTGTAACCATTCAGACAAAAACTAAACTCAACCTAACCATCTCCTCTTCCATCGTGCTTATCACCACTGGAATATTCTAGAGATCGACGACACAAAGCTTGATCAACACCATTTTCAACAAAAACTTGTATGGGGTTGAGTGATCGCTCAGGTCCAGAAGATAAAGATAGCAGAGATGAGAATGTTGAGCTGAATATGGGAAAACACGAGGTTAGATAGGATTAGAAATGAGATTATTCGCGGCAAGATAGGTGTGACCACTATTTAGGACAAGATACGGGAAGCGCGACTTAGGTGGTTTGGTCAAGTGAGGAGAAGGAGCACAGATGCCCCGGTGAGGAGGTATGAGATTGAGATTGGAGGGCCTACGGAGAGGTAGAGGTAGGTCAAAGAAGAGGTGGGGAGAGGTTATTAGGCAAGATATGGCGCAACTTCTGTTGACCGAGGACATGACCCTTGACAGGAAGGTATGGAGGTCGAGGATTATGGTAGTAGAGTAGGTAGTTTAGAGTGTTCATAACGGTTGTATTGGCACACGGTCTTCTGTTGGTAGTAGTTTTTTATGACTAACCTTTGTTTTCTTTCATTGTTGACGCCTTACTATCTTTGTTATTTTTTTCTGCTTTTATATGGCTTTTTGGTGATGGCCCTTCTTGTCTATATTTTTATTAATGTGGTGCTTATGCTTTCCTGAGCTGAAGGTCTATCGGAAATAGCTTCTCTATCCTCAAATATAGGGGTAAGGTCTGTATACGGCATATACACTCCCTTCCCCAAATCCCACAATGTGGGATAACACTTGGTATGTTGTTATTATTGTTGTTTCATCCTTACTGCTCAATTTAATGAAATGTAAATTGATTGAGATATATAAGGGAAAGATAAAAGAAGTTTAGATAAATACTTTTATGATTGTGACATAAAAAAATTTACTTTAAGGAGTGTCAAAGACGTTAAAAGACGAACTATGAATCTAATGTAGTAGTGAATTGCAAATTATTTTTTTTCTACTACACATAAGGGAGAGCAAAGCACCTCTCAGTCGTCGTATCTGCTTATGAAGTGGGCAATTCAATCATTTCAATTAAATTATGTGCATTATTTGCTTGTTCGGTGTGCTTTAGTGCTTTATTCTGCCACACGCTTCTGGAGATATTTATGCCTCTAATATTATATCTTATTACTTTAAATGCCGTTGTTATAGTTGAAATTTAGTGAACTTTTCAGGCTTTTTAACCTTTCACTTTTGTACAAAACTGTGGGCCCATGACACTTTTCATTTCCAGTTTTAATGTGTGAATACTTGTATTTCTCTCTTTGCATTAGCTTTTGTTCACCTTTTATGTATTTCTATGTTTCTCTCTCTACATATCTTGTGTCCATCTTTGCAATATTCTTCTGTACTTTGAAGTAGTATGAAGTTCTCCTTTTAAAAAGTTTTTCTGATTTGCGATGCTAATGTGTGCTTGATTCATGGTTTTAATGGCTTTTATACTTAAATGTTGGCACTTGATATCCGGAGACATGGATACATATTATCTTTCTCATAGGAAGGAAATTGATTAAAAATATTTATATAAATAACTTTCCGCCAATTTTTAAAGCTGGAATCTCAAAATCAATTCCGAGTCAAAGTGGCTTTGCGGCAAGAAAATTTCTCTACTATACAAATAAGAATTAATTAGTTTTATAAATTTTGAAAAAAATTGAGGAACAGTTAATCACTATTTAGTTTCCAGTAATATCGGTTTATTCTCTAACCCATATTTAAGACATATAATGAGACAAAGAAATTACTAATGAGGATATTTTTACAAAATTAGCTCTTTGGTTTGAGAAATTTTATTATCATACTTAATTTTTTTAAAATTAAATTATTTTAAAAATTTATAATACATAAAAAATGAAGTTCGATACTTCAGAAATTAGGACATATGTAATTCTATTTTTCGCGCAAATACTTTTTCTAGACCAATAAGATATGATAATTAATGTTTCGGAAAATTTCAGTAACATATTGCTTAATATTATACTTAAAATCATATTACCATAACTAAAATACAAAAAATAGGAACTCGGGTAACATAGAGGGTAAAATTTTCACGCGGCACCCAATTTTGCACGGCCTATTGAATTTGTATTCACTTTTTAATTTTTTTTTTAACTGATACCCAATTTTTGGATTACTTCAAATATATAAACTTTTCTCGTCTTCTTTACTGTTGTCTTCTTCTTCTTTGTGCTTTGAGCTTCTTCTTCTTCTTAGTTGCAAAGTGAGTTTGTTAAATTTATTGTTGTTGTTGACAATTTGATGATTGAAATTTGTTCTTTATGATATTTGAAAGTGATTTTAAATTTAGGCTCATTTGGAGTAGATTTTGGCATTGAATCGTGTACTGGATTATTAAAAATCGAAGAACAAATTTATGTTCAGAACTTAAGATTCGATATCTGAATTTGCATTCAATAGATTGAACTACTTAAGATTCAAGTTACTGAAGTTGCATTTGAAAGATAGAAGTACTTCATATTTGATTTCTGAAGTTGCATTGAACATATTCAACCTCTTAAGATTCGAATTTTTGAAGTTGCATCTGAAAAATAGAAAAAATTCATATTTGATTTCTGAAGTTGCATTGAAGAGATTGAACTACTCCGGATCTGAGCGGGTATACTTGAAATTTTTTGTGCAATGCAGGTATAACTTCAACGGTGATCCCAAAAGTAGGTATATATAAAAATGCCTCACGTAGGGGACTCTGGGGGGATTGATCCTACAATCAAACCTCTCTATAATGGTCTCATTTATTTCGATATTCTTTTTTAGAGTACATATATTATAATATAACACCGATTATAACATAAAAATCGATTCAACAAAAAATTAACTTTTATAGTAAATGACTGTTATATAAGGATATTGTTATAGAGATGTCTGATTGTATATAAATAGTCATTGGGCCTAGGCTTAGCCTGGGCATAACACCACTAGTTTATATCTAAGCGATTGTACTTTTTAGCATAGTACTGTGGCAATACATCACAATTTTGACAAAATAATACATTTATGTATATGTAGTTTATGCCCATTAGATGTTGTATTGGTGGTGAAAAAGCATTACACGTGGAATATTGGAAAGCTGACATGGCATGGCACGTGAGATAATGTTTCATCGACATGTGGCTTTCTTAATTAAGTAAAAAAAAGGTGCGAAAAAAAATACCCACGGGACGATACCAGGCCTAAGCACTTGGCAAGAAACAAATGAGAAAAGCATGAATATATAGTAAAAAGAAGGAAAGATACATGAACGGGAGAAAAATAAGGAAGGAGAATCAAAACAAATGCTAGGCATTTATAGCAATAAATACATCGGTTATATATTTCCAAGAATATGGGCAATCAATATCATTAATGCCTATAATTAACCCAAATTATATGGAAAAAACTATTGCTATTGTACATTCCTATATAAAGGCATAAAATTCTACTTGTAAGGACATATTGAAATATTGAAACACACTCTCTACTTTTCTGCTTTCTCGAAGTTCTCTACTTAGACTTTGTAATCAATTATTTCCCTAATTATTCTTATTGTTTTCCTTTGATATCATTGATAAAGTGAAGCAAAACTTGGTTATCAGTAACCCATTTCTTCTAAAATTAGACTTTGATCAAAAGACATATTTTTAGTTAAACAAATTGGTTCTGTTACATGGAATCTAATAATCTTTTAACTTTTCAAATTCACTTTTCTATCAAACAATCATGTCAACTGCCAACGACAATAAACAACTGAACCAACAGGAGGGACGACCTCCAATCCCTTCACCTCAAAATTTTCCTCGACAATCTCGGTAGGGGACACCTCAAAGATCAATATCAAACACAAATGATTAACAAGGGGACGAGCAAACTGCCGAGAATCTATTAAAACAACTAATTGCAGAACACGTCAACAACGCTCTTCAAGCTTTTGTAAGAGGATTGACAACTGTGCCACCAACTCCACCTCCAAACAACAGTTCCAGTGAATCTCGCAATGGAAGTGATGTTCTAAACGTCAATACCACACAAGAGGGGGGGGGGGGAATGTGTGGTATCCAATTTTCGCTCTAGAAGAACCTGGTTCTTCTAGGTGTACTTACTACTACTGTTTGCGGAATTAAAAGTACATAAAATAAAGAACACAGAGATTTTTACGTGGAAAATACATGGCTAAAAAGGTGAAAAAACCACGACCTACTCCTCAGTAGAATTTTCCCCAACACTTCACTAAATCACTGAGCCAAAACAGCATTTACAAAACTCTTTTTAAACGTAAGGATTACCTCTAATCCCTTGTAGCAACCAGCCTCTAACTTTTGCGATAACTTCAAGTTAACTCTAACTTGAATACTCAAAGTACCTATTACAATTGCTTCTTGATAAAGCTAAAAGGTACAATATGAAAATACCTACTACAATTGAACTAGAAATAAAGAAAGACACAAAAACAAACTGTTTATGGAGTTGGTTCTTCAATCTGGTTCATGTAGCTTCAGGTTTACACATTTGAATCACACACGAAATGCTTGCAAAAAGCCTTGCTATTTTGCTCTTTATTCACGTTTAACTTTTGCATTTTTGTGCAACACTTTAATGTGAGAACATCCTGCAATTTATAGAGTTAGTAGATAAAGAAATAACTAGAGTTCTTATGCAACTCTTCCTTGGTGGAAGAGTTCTAGTTGATTTTAATTTCTAACTCCTTCCTTATCTTGAATTGTGTTCTCTTTGATTAAGGACTCCTTTTTCCTTATCAATTATGCAACCTTTTCGATCAGGAGATATTAAATACACTAAGTTAAGTTTATCTCCTTCATGTGCAACCCACATGCTTGAATTTGCCCGTTTCAGTGCACCTGAGTGATGGACCTGGTTCATCCTGAGTTCCTTTGTCAGTCATTAAAACTAACATTTACTTGGGCCAACAAATTCTCCCTTTTTGATGATGACAAACTCTGTGATTTTCATAAGCTTAGGCCCTGTTTGAACTCAGCTCAACATCAACACAATGTTAGAAACATTTTTCTTTTTCATTACTTATCATCAAGGACTAGGTACATTAGGTTATAAACATCACTATTCAAAGTGTAAACATCATTTGTTTAAAGCACAACCTTTTTTTCCGTTTTGGCATCATCGAAAAGTTGCATAAAAAAATATGAGATAACTAGATTTTAAAGCTTACTCCTGGCCACTGGGGATACTTCAAATGCAAACATGGATTAATCATCATAGATCAAACTAAGAATTTCAATCATCAAAGAAATATAAACAAACAGTTAGAGCAAAAACAGTGAATTTCATTGATGATTGATAAGATTCTACCACAAAGCATAAGAAGAAATAAAAATACTGAAAACATAAGCAAAAGAAACAAAATATCCCGAATTGGGTTACTGGTTGATCTACATTAGGCTAGGAGGCTTATGTCTTGGAAGAGATGGGAGTTGGTTTATTTTCTTGGAGAAGTTTCAGCATGTCTTGAAGAATTCCATCATTCTTCTCCTTTTCCCTTGCAAGTTCAGCCTTGCTATCTCAACATCTTTTGCCTCACTCTCCTGTAATAGAGTTCTGACCTTGCTATTGATAGGTGTCCTTTAGATGAACCACGTTCATTAAGAATGGAACTGACTTCATAATCGCAAGCAAGCAGAGTATTAACCCTAAAATGATCCTTTCTTGTACTAACCTCCCATTTCTTCATAGGTACCTTGAAATGTGCAAGCATAGTTATGATAATGAAACCATAGGGAATGGCATGAGTTTTGGTGCCATTCATAATCCTATCAGTAGGTCCGCGAGGGTTTCCTATTCAGATGGAACAGGTTCATCTTTATTTTTCCCAAGTTGAACCAACCCCTCAGTAGCTTTGCCAGACCCACTTCCCTTTGTTTTGCTCACACTCTCTTCTATTTCAGTAAATGCCTATCCCTAAACAACCATTGCCTCATTTTCTTTTGTTAGACCAACAGGAGTGGGTGAAGAATCAACTACTCTTGTCCTCTTTCCCCTCACAGTACTCCTAGCGCCCTTACTCTTTTTTTTTTTATTTTTACCACCAACTTCTCCAGATTATGTCATCTCAACACCTGCTATACATCCTACAAATCTATTCTCCAAATTTGCAGCAACTTTAGAAATTGTCTTAGGAGAAACTTTAGCATCAGAAGATACCTGTTCAGTTTCGGAAGACCTACTTTATTCCCCCTTAGTAGCAGAATTAAATGAATCTTCAGATTTCTAGGATTCTTCTTCCCTGCCTGCTTTCAATTGCTTGTTTATTTTCTTGATCTCCTCTCTTTTAGTGAAAATCTTACGAGCCATTATCTTTACTATACTTTTCATAGAGATTGGTACGGTTGAAGCAGTGGTAGGAGGTGTGGAAATGGTTTCCTGTGGTGGTGATAAATGATTTTCAGAGGTTTTTTTTACATATCTAGGCTAGGGTATGGAAGAGAAGAGAATTAGACTGTGTTTGGAGGATGAAAGAAGAATGAGAGTTTTTGACGGCTTAAGAGAGATGAAGTAAGGAATACACTAAAGCTGATCAATATACATGGGAATAATTGATGGGGTAACTACAGCTTTTCAAACTCTTCGAAGTTTAATTAAACTGAAATTCAGTTTTGAAGAAACATTGGAGTGTATCCCTAGAATCTTGGTACTTCTATTCGGTTGGGACTCTGTTGAACGAGACTGGTTCACTTGTAACAGATAAGTACAAAAGGAGTTTGGTATTTGGTAGGACTCTGCTCATGATCCAAATATAGTTATTTCAAATTATGGAAAGTGCAGAAAACATATCGTGTTACCTTGATGAACCAGGTTCTTCACTGATAATTCTCTTGTGTGAGTCTAAATTTGCCAAAATAGAGAAAATATCATGAGAGATTAATGAGTCATTTTAACACATGACACAAGAGTATACTATGGAAAGTATGAGACTGAGCAAGATTTAATCTAGTTATACACAATTTACAGACTTTCTAACCAAATTTTTTTTCTTTCATTTTTTTTCGTTTAACCTTGAACTGAATCTTTTAGGTGATCTTAATCATCCCTAATTCCAACCCGTTCCTCTCAAAGTGATCTCTACTTAAGGCTTTTGTGAAGATGTCAGTAATTCGCTTGTTAGTAGAACAAAACTCCACAACGATCAAGCTTTTCTCATAGTTGTCCCTCAAAAATGGTGTGCTTAGTTCTCTTATGATGAATCGGGTTCTTTGTCATACTAATAGCACTAGTGTTATCACAAAAAAATAGGGATGCAACCAACATCAATTCCAACGTTCAATAATGGTTGTTTGATCCACAACAATTGAGCACAACATGAAACATCAATAATATACTCAACTTCAGCAGTAGATAAGGCCATTGAATTTTGATTTTTGGTAGCCCATGACACAAGACAAGAACCAAGGAAGTATGCCATATCTGAGGTGCTCTTCCCATCCACAAGGAAACCTGCATAATCAGTGTCAACATATCCTACTAGGTTAAAATTACTACCTTTTGGATACCAAAGGCAAAGGTTAGTGGTGCCTTTCAAGTATCTCAATATTCTCTTGACAACAGTCAAGTGGGACTTATTTAGATTTGCCTGAAATCGAGCATAAAGACCTACACTGAAAACAATGGCAGGTCTGCTAGCAGTAAGATACAAAAGAGAACCAATCATTCCCCTATACAACTTCTGATCAACAGATAAACCAAGTTCATCAATATCCAATTTCGTGGATGTTGCAATAGGAGTGTCTATTTCTTTAGATGTTCCTTCCTAGTTTTGTTATGGAGGAATAGGTTCATGGACAGGTTCCCTTGAGGTTTGAGGATCAGTTCCTCTCTATTTGGTTCCCCCCTGTCATGTTGCCCTGGGTAGAAGAACATGTTCCATCACATGTTCCTTCCTGTGATGCTTCTTCAGGCTGGACCATGGTTTCATCATTTGAATTTTTTATCAGCCCAATCTCTTCATTATCTTGTTCCTGCTTCTAAAAAAGAATGTTAGTTTTAAATAACATATACATTTTTTTACACACATAGTTCTTTTAATGTATATCTTATAAGCTTTACTCTGTGAAGAATATCCCAAGAATACTCCCTCATCACTTCTGGGATCATATTTACCTAGGGAGTCTTTGCCATTATTGTGCACAAAGCACTTGCATCTTTAAGTGACTCATAGGGAATCTTCTTAACAAGATATCTAGTCATGCAACTATTTATGATGTAGCATGCAAAAATTTAGCAAACTTAAATTCAGTTCCATGGTAGACCCAATTGATGCAAATTGATTACCTAGTTGTTTCTGAGTTTTTTCTAACAAAAGAAGTAAACATGTCAAATGCTTCATCTTTACAATGTTAAAAATAATGTCCAAGTTAACCTAGAGTAATCATCAAAAAGCACCATCACATATCTTTTACCACCTCAACTTAATGTTCTCAGTGGACCACAGAGATCCATATGGACCAGTTCCATCATTCTGGTCATGCTTACCACTTTCTTGCATTTAAAAGAGGATCTTACCTGCTTCCCCCTTGCACAAGCCTCACAAACTTTGTCTTCCTTGAACTTGATGTTAGGCAGCCCTATCACCAAATCCTTGGAGACTTTATTGAGTTGAATAAGACTTGCATGTCCAACTCTCTTGTGCCAAAGGAGGGGATCATTGTCCAACACACTTAAGCAAGAGAGTTCATTTTCTGAAAGTGTGGACAAATCTACAATGCATTTATTCTTTAATCTTTTTCCTTGCAAAACAATCTTGTCAATGGTAAGATTAATCACAAAATATTTGATAGTGGTGAATGCTACCAAGTTACCTTTATCACATAATTGTGATACACTGATTAGACTGTACTTTAGGCCATCTATCAAGTAGACATTCTCAATAGAGTGAGAATCAGTCTTACCTACCTTTCCAACCCCAATGATCTCACCTTTCTTCCCATTTCCAAAGGAGACATTACCTCCTTTGAGGTCCTCAAGTGAAAGGAACTGGTTCTTGCTTCCTGTCATATGCTTTGAGCAGCCATTATCCATGTATCATATTAGGCTGCTCCGCTTTACTTGGACCCGCAAAAGGAAATCAAGGGTTAGTGTTAGGAACCCAAACTAGTTTGGGTCCCTTTCTATAGGCAAAAAGGTGAATCAAATTCTTTTTAGCCCAACCTGACAGCCTATTTTTCCCTTGAATAAATTCTTTATTCTTTTGAATAGCCTTTTCTTTTGCAATACTTTCACTTTTATAGTTACCAGTTTTACCACAGTGTGTGCAAATTTTGTTCTCAATAAGTGTGAGGTACTTGATTTTGGGATCCCACTTAAGTACCGGGGTCCCATAGCCAAGTCCTCTCTTATTGCTACTATGGTGTTCATGTAGCCATGAAAGTGCATCGGAGGACCTATTCTACTTAGAGGTTCTATCTAGCTCGTGCTTAACCTTGTTTAGATCCACCTTAAGGACTCTTATCTGCTCATCTCTTTTGTACAACTCATCTTTCATTTTTCCTACATTTTCTTCTAAAGTGAGTTGTGTGTGATCAGATTTCTTTTTACCTGTTCCTACGTTCAATTTTAGATTTTCAGATTTAAGCTCTAAGACTGTGGTATCAAGTTCATGAACCTGGTTCTTTAACTTAGCATTTTTACTTTCACTTTCACTAGCCCTAAGTTCTAGATTTTTGCACTTAGCTTTCAAAATCACACACTCCTTAGACAGCTGTTTGTTTTCATTGTTTAGATCCTCATATTCGTCAATGAAATCCAGGAGTAACTCAGATAGCCTTTCTTTAGACAAAAATTTAATCTTGTCTTTGAGATGAATTATACTTACCTTAGATTCCTCATCTAATTCTCTAATTTCCATAAGTGCTTGTTCATCTCCATCTTCAGCCTCTGAGTCCTCATCTGAGCTTTCACCCCAAGCAGCAACCATAGCCTTTGTTGATCCTTTGTTCTTCTTAGGATGAACCTATTCCTTCTTCCTATTCCTTCGTTCAACTCTTTATTTCTTCCATTCAATTTCTCATTGAGGGCAATTTTTGATGTGGTGATCAGTCTTCCCACACTTGTAACACCCCTCATTGGTTTCTTTTTCAGGAACCCTTGGTTTTTTGTAGCTTCCACTTCTTGAAGGATCATTTCCTCTCATTAGGTACTTCTTGAACTCCTTTGTGATCATGGTCATTTCATCCTCCTCTAGATCAGCACCTTCAGAGATTCTGAATGCCATGCTCCTTTCCTTCTTGGGTGTATCCATCTTCATGGTTTGCCTTCTCAGTTCATAGGCAGTAAGATTTCCAATTAGTTCATCCAGCTTGAGGGTAGCAATATTTTTAGATTCCTGAATAGCAGTGATTTTGCTTTCCCATGAGACTAGCAGAACCCTTGTCAAGATTTTCTCAACCTTGTCTTCTTCAAGAATAATCCTTCCAAGAGACTTAAGTTCATTTATCAGTGTAGTGAACCTAGTATACATCTCTTGGATAGTTTCTCCTTCCTTCATAGTAAAATTCTCATATTGAGAATACAACAGTGTTCCTCTGGACCTCTTCACTTGAGGTGTTCCTTCATGAGCCACTTGCAAAGTGTCCCAAATTTTCTTAGCAGTGGTACAACTTTGGATCCTACTGTACTCATCTGGACCTAGTCCACATACAATCCATTTCTTGGCTTTAGCATTTTTCTCCCACTTCTTTAGGTCTTCAGCAGTGCAGTCAGCCCTTGTCTTTGGCACGTGCACTCCTGCAACATTCTTCTTTGTAGTTGCTAGGAGACCATCAGTGATTATGTCCCAGAGTTCATAATCTTCTCCAATAATGTGATCCCTCATCCTTCTCTTCCACCAAGAATAGTATTGTCCACTGAAGAGAGGATGCCTAGAGGTGGATTGCCCTTCCCAGTTCCCATGTGGTGCACTTATGTTGATCTTTTCCTAAGGTGTTAGCCTCTTCAAGGATAACCTGCTCTGATACCAATTGATGTTCTAAACTTCAATACCACACAAGAGGGGTTTTGATTTGTGTGGTACCCAATTTTTACTCTAGAAGAATACTACTACTGTTTGCGGAATTAAAAGTACATAAAATAAGGAACACATAGATTTTTACGTGGAAAATACCTGGCTCAAAAGGTGAAAAAATCACGACCTACTACTCAGTAGGATTTTCCCCAACACTTCACTAAATCACTAAGCCAAAACAACATTTACAAAATTCTTTGTAAACCTAAGGATTACCTCTAATCTCTTGTAGCAACCATCCTCTAATTGTTGCGACAACTTCAAGTTAACTCTAACTTGAATACTCAAAGTACCTATTACAATTGCTTCTAGATAAATCTAAAATTTACAATATGAAAACACCTACTACAATTGAACTAGAAATAAAGAAAGACATATAAAACTCTTTATGGAGCTGGTTCTTCAATCTGGTTCATGTAGCTTTAGGTTTGTACACTTGAATCACACACGAACTGCTTGCAAAAAGCCTTGCTATTTTTCTCTTTATTCACGTATAACTTTTGCATTTTTGTGCAACACTTTAATGATGCATATGCAGATGGCGTGATTATACCTCACAATGATGCATTGGTAATATCTTTACTTGTACATGATAGTAATATGAAACGAGTTATGATTGATCCAGGTAGCACCGTAAATATCATTCTTCTGAGGGTGGTAAATGAGATGCAATCTGATGACAAGATGGTGTTCAAAGTACGTACCTTATATGGATTCGACAATTCAAGCATTGTTACAAAAGGGGAAATAATGCCTACCACATTTGCAAAAGGATTTGTCAAAGATACAAAATTCTAGGAAATAGATACGGACATGGCGTATAACATGATTCTTGGCAGGACTTGAATTCATGATATGGATGTTGTTCCATATATAATTTACTCCAAGTTATTAAGTTACCTTCACAATGGGGGATTAGACAAATCCGTGGAGATCAACGGCTTCTAGAAGTATCAATTCAGTGGCGGGTTCGAGCATAGCGAACAATGGTGCAGATAAGAAATAGCAACTACATAATTCAGTTGAGGACATAACAGTACAAACCTCAACTGAAAGTGGACAAACAGATGTAGATTCAAGACCTGATATCATTCAAAAACTAGAAGAGAATGAAAAAAACAAAACAACAATTGAATAACTCGAGGCTATCACACTTTCCGAGCAGTGGCTAGATAGAAAAGTTTATATTGGAATAAAGCTAAACCCAGAAATGAAAGGTAAACTTGTCAAGTTTTTACAAGCTAACGCGGATTGCTTTTCTTGTTCGCATTCAGATATGACAGGTATACCACGGTCCACAGAGGTGATGACCCACAGGCTAAATGAAGATCTATAATATTCACCCGCAAACAGAAGAAAAGGAAGCAAGGATCCTTAAAAAATTAGGTGATCCATGATGAGGTACAAAAACTTTTAAAAATTGGATTCATACAAGAGGTAAAATATCCTAACTGGCTAGCTAATACTGTAGTAGTACCAAAAAAGAATGGGAAATGGCATGTTTGTGTAGATTATACTGACTTAAATAAAGCTTGTCCTAAAGACTCATTTCCTCTACTGCATATAGATCAACTAATTGATTTAACTATAGGACATGAGTTGTTGAGTTTTTTAGCTGCCTATTCAGAATATAATCATATAAATATGGATCCTTTAGATGAGGAAAAAACTTCCTTTATCACATACAGAGGGACTTACTATTATAAAGTCATGCCCTTCACACTAAAAAATGCTGGAGCCACATACCAAAGGTTGGTGACAAAAATGTTCCAAGAACACTTGGGAAAGACTATGGAAGTCTACATCGATGACATGCTAGTCAAGTCGGCACAGGCGGGGAATCATATCCAACATTTGTCAGATACTTTTCAAATTCTCCGCAAATTCAATATGAAGTTAAATCCCAAAAAATGTTACTTCGGTGTGTCTTTAAGTAAGTTCTTAGGTTTACTTATTTCTAACTGAGGTATTGAAGTAAACCCTGCACAGATAAAAGCCATTGAGGAGATACTAGACATACCTACGAGCAAAAAGGAGGTGCAGAGGTTGCCATGTAGGATAGCAATTTTGGGAAGATTTATTTCTAAATCTTCGGAGAAAAGTTTTAAGTTCTTTTTAGTGTTGAAAAAGCAAAACCAATTTGAGTGGACTGATGAACAAGCACTTAAAAATCTTAAAACATACTTGTCAAATCCACCGTTATTGGCAAAACCAAAGGATAGAGAAAGGCCACTCATCAATCTCGCCGTATTAGAAATGGTGGTAAGTGCAATACTAGTACATGAAGACAAATGTAAACAATCTCCAATCTATTATGTTAGTAAATCTTTATTGGATGCTGGAACTCGATATCCCCACTTAGAAAACTTGCTTTAGCATTAATTATGGCATCTAGAAAGTTGAGGCCTTATTTTTAATGTCACCTTATCTCTATAGTGACTGCTTACCCCTTAAGAAATATATTGCATAAGTAAGAACTGTTGGGTAGGTTAGCCAAATAGGCTATAGAACTCAGTGAATATGATATCCTGTACCAACCTATAACTGCGATAAGATCACAAGTTTTAGTAGATTTTGTGGCAGACTTCAGCCTAGGGATAGTTCCTGAAGCAGAAAAGGAACTGCAGGTTTTCATCGAATCTAATCCGGGTACTTGGACCCTATTTACTGATACCTCCTTGAATGTTAATGGAGCGGGTTTAGGCATTGTTCTAATCCCACCTTCAGGAGAAACCATAAGGCAAGCAATAAAGTGCTGTCCCATTACTAACAATGAAGCAAAATACGAAGCTGTAATTACGGGTCTGAAATTGGCACGAGAACTCAGAATAGAGAAGTTTATAATTAAAAGTGACTCGCAGCTTGTAGTTAATCAAATGCAGGGGACTTATATAGCTAGAGAGACGCGGCTGCAATAATATTTAAAAAAAAGGTACGAGAATTAATTAGAAAATTCCAATCATGTAAAATCTTGCAAATACCCAGGGAGAAAAATGCAGAAGCGGACACACTGGCTAGTCTTGCATCTGTTGTAGAAGTAACAAAAGAAGAAAATACTACCGTGATACATTTGTTTCGTTCGGCACTCGTTCAGGATAAAAATAAGGTAAATTTCAATAATCTAACTTGGGATTGGAGAAACGAGTTTGTTAATTTTCTGCAGTACAAAATTCTACCTGAAGACAAGAAAAAGGCTCAATCACTTTGACGAAAAGCTGCCCGTTACTGTTTGGTTCGAGTAAATATGTATCAAAAGATGTTCGGAGGACCTTTAGCAAGATGTCTCAGACTTTATCAAAAAAAATATGCGATGAGAGAAGTACATGAGGGACACCGTAGAAATCACGAGGAGGAAGATCCTTGGTAAAAACTCTAATTAGAGCAGGATATTATTGGCCAAAAATGGAACAAGACGCGGAAATTTTGTGGACAAGTGTGATATGGAAATAACATGCGCTACCCAGTGGAGCTATTAAATACGGTTATTTCACCATGGATATTTATGAAGTGGGGGATGAATATCGTGGGTCCACTATCGCAAGCTAAAGGAAATGTATGATTTTTATTAGTACTAACAGATTATTTTACTAAATGTGTAGAAGTAGCAGCCTTTAAATATGTACGGGAGTAAGAAGTCAGGGACTTTATTTTTTCAGAGTTGAAAGATTAAAAGGATAACTTCAACACCTTATCACCCTGTGGCTAATAGAAAAGCTGAGTCAACAAATAAAGTTATTATACTTGAAGAAAAGATTAGAGGAGTCAAAAGGTAAGTGGCCAGAAGTGTTTCCAGGAGTCTTATGGGCATATCGAACAACAACGAAAACAGGTACGGGAGAGACTCAATTCTCGCTTGTTTATGGTGCTGAAACCTTAATTACAGTTGAAATAGGTGAACCAAGTGCAAGATATACACACGCAACCGAGGAATTGAACGAAGAAAAGATGCGTATAAATTTGGATTTGCTTGAGGAAAGGAGAGAAGCAACCCTAATAAGAATGGCAGATCAGAAACAAATTATTGAGCGGTACTACAACCATAAAGATCATCTTAGATACTTCCAGATTGAGGACTTCTTCCTCAAAAAGGTTTTTCAATCGACAAAAGCGGCCAATGCAGGAAAGTTGAGTCCAAATTGGGAAGGACCTTATAGAATTAGCATTGCTGGAAAGGGTGCATATGGATTAGAAATAATGGAAGGCAAATTACTCCCTTCAAATTGGAATTCTGTTCATCTAAAGAAGTATTACTTCTATGCAAAGGAGGTATCCACGGTCAGGTATCATTCACATAAGATTTAATTTTGTTCTTTTTTCATTGTACTAAGCATTTTTGATGATAGGAAAAAATCTAACCTTGCCAAATGATGATATTAGACCCCAAAGACACGAGGAATACTGAATTATTCCCGGTCTAGGTTGCAACCCTTCTGATGGAGAAAAAAGGTTAAGCAGTCATCATCTAAATGTATACTTTTGAGTCCCGTGTGTATTTTTCTTTTTAGAGAATGGACCAAAGGAAGAAACAATCCAGTGCTCAAGATTTCATACTTCAAATCTCTAACACGGAGGGGGGGGGGGGGGTTATATATATGAAGAGGCAAAAGGCAAAAAGACAAAAAGTCGGAATTTAAGAAGACAAAAAGTCAAAATTCAAGCCTGAATCAGCCTAAGAGCCAAAAATCAAGCCTTTTAAAATCTATATATGAAGAAACTCAGAAAAAGACACAAATGGATTCAAGATGTACTCCAATTTCTTATGAGTTTTTAGTTGTGGGTTTATAAACATCCAAATTTATTGAACCTGTTGTAAATAAAATAGTTGTGAAAGAGTTGTAAATATTGTATTGCATAAGCAAAGAATGATGTACAAAGTTTTAAAGTTAAAAGTATGAAACTTTCTCAAATTATTTCTTTTTATACTACTTTCATATATTTACAACAATATGAAGATGAGACGTCATCTTCATCAGTGTCGTTTATAAAATGGCCCTCTTTTATTATAATTTCGTGTCTATCAGAATCATAAACTATTGAAGCATTTTTAATGTAAAACTAAATGACAAAGAGTGAAATAAAAACTCAAACATTAAAATAGGCGAAAAATAAAGCCGAAATTTATATATCAAACTTTGTAAACACAAAACATACATTTGTCATCAAATCCCAAAACAAGATAGTGGTAAACTAATGTCACGACCCAAACCTATAGGCTGTAACAGGCACCCGGTACCTTACTCAACCGAGTACCAACATACATATATTACTTATCACATCATTATAGGAAATGGGCCAGAAGGGGAGTCATGAGATAACCAGAGTAAACATGAGGGAATATCCGACATAGAATGACTCAACCTGATATAGAAACTCATACTTGTGACATACGGGCCTATAAGGCTAATGTGATCCATTATACACTTAAAATATTGGCCCACAAGGCCATACAAGTATCCGTATATATGACATCTGCCTACAAGCCTCTAAAAGTACATACTTATCATAAAGGTCGGGACAAGGCCCCGCCATACCAAACAATACACGTCTAAATTATACTGACCAAACAAGCAACTCCGGAGCAAATGGAGCGCACCAACATCTTCCGCTGAGCTGATTGCCTACTTGGAGGACTCTCGACCTGTCTATCGTGACTTGCGGGCATGAAACATAGTGTCCCCAAGCAAAAGGGATGCCAATACAAATAATGTACTGAGTATGTAAGGTATAAAGATCAATACATAAGAGACATAGATGAAACATAGAATAAAGGATTCCGCCTATAAGTCTAAATAACTTTGTAAATTCAGAAACAATTATAATGCCATGCGTATGCGTATAAATGTCATGTCATGCATAGGTATAGGTGCACATAATGTCATCAAGCCTCTGAGGGCATCCCATCATATCATCTCGACCACTGTGGGCAAAATCATCAACATAGACTAGCTGATCAGGTGGTGGTGCGTATATAACGTTGTAACCTTTTCCCATATCCCACCCACACATATATATAT
>MU750985.1:10559-24771 GCA_026770625.1 Nicotiana glauca | reverse complement strand
AATAAATAAAAATAGAGCTATATCATGTTAACAATCTACTATTTCATTTTATTCTTGCCATAAAGTAGAAATTACTTACTTTTTTCATTTCACTTTATATTATTGATATATATGTGTTAATAGAATTGAACGTGACTAACATTATTGATGTTTCAATAAATATAAAGTAATTAAACTACAAAATTATTGCTTGTCAATTCATTTATCACAGTTAGAACATTTAAACAAATGGAAATGCAATTATTAGATATGGCCATGAATTTAATCAGAAATTTAAATATTAAATTAATGTTGACAACAAATAAGCGAAGTACGAAAATAAATACTTTACTTTGAACGTGTTATTAATAGCATTGACTAGATAATATATACACTACATATATGCATACATGATAAACAAAAATGTGAAACAGACGGAAAAGGGAACAACAACATGAATGATGTAAATTATCAAATATTGCAAAGAAAAATTTATGTTGTAAGAATTAAGCATATGATATATACTGCCATAAAAATGATTATAATAATACATACCTTAATAAAATATGGCTCAACTTAGTGGGAGTTAAGAATAAAATTAGAGCTTCGTGCTGATAACGTATTATAAAATAAAAACAATTGAGTAAAATGTAAATAAGAAGAGATAGAAAGAAGGGAGAAGAGTTTTGTTCTTTCACTTTGGTGTATTTTTCCATTGCAATTACATGGCCTTTTATAGGCATAAAAAGTAAATATGATTGACATAAAATAGGAAATTTAATCTTTCAACTATTCACAATATGGGCATCCAATATAGCATCCAATGTAGTATCCAATGTACAAATTATTCATAACATACTTGAACTATTTATTTTGTACGATAAAAATAAAGTCTTTAAAATGCATAGATAATTGTTTATTGTTGAGACAATTTTAAGTGCTTAGTGTTTTGAATGAATTTTATATCTTCTCTATAGTGCTTTGTGAAGAACTGAGGAGTCTATATAAATTACTATTTGTTAATCACGTTAAACATCCTACATGTTACATTTATGGATTTATTTTCAAATAGCACACTTTATATAAGGTGATATTAATAGATTTTAAACTCTTAAATAACAGGACTTCGTATCTAGTTTAATAAGGAAAAATATTATAACCAAAATTTTAGGTGATTTCAAAGTCCTATTTATTTGGAAAATTGGCTTAAATTATAATTTTATCTTATATGAAAGCTATTTTTTAAGGTTAAAAAGGATATCGATATATAAATTAGGATCCCTTTTTTTTTTCTATCAAATTTGGGATTCTTTTTGCTTTTCTTTTTTTTCGAAGCAAATTGGGATTTTTTTTTTCTTTGTTGGGATCGAACTAGGATTCTCCACCCGAGGCCTATAAAAAGGGACCATAGGTGTACTTGCAAATTCATCACACGCATACACACTTGTAAATTTTGATGTGCCTTTATATGAGTGATAATACACGAAGGATCATTCCGTATATGATTATGTGAGGTAAAAGTACGAAGCGTGATATCGTGCCAATTATATTGATTTTATGGTGAGGACGATAGTAAAAGCACGAAGGGTGATGCCGTGTACTTGTTCTTTGATTTTTCTTGATTTCTATCCATAATTGAGTTATGGTGTTCTTTACATTTAATTGTTAGTTTCTGTTGCTACTTGTTATCCCTGCGACATGATTCCCTCTTCCTATCTTTAAATGTAAAGTTTTGCTTTTACTTTCCGCTGTGTATGACTTAACTGTACAGATTTATTTGGTAGTTTGGTCCTAGCCTCGTCACTATTTCGCCGAGGTTAGGCTAGGCACTTACCAGCACATAGAGTCGGTTATGCTGATACTACACTCTGCACTGTGTGCAGATCCTGGTACTGGAGCATACGGATCTTAGCTTTGGGTTGCTGCCTTCAATCCATTCGGAGATCCGAGGTAGTCCTGTAGGCGTCGGCAAGTCTTGGCGTCTCCTTCTATCCTTTCATCTTGTTTCATTTCTGTATTTCAGAGACAAAGTTGTATTTATTTTTCGGACCTTTATTTGTAGTATTCCTAGGCCGTTTGTGAAATTATGACACTAATTTTGGGTAGTTTATGCTTAAGGATTTGTATTAGTAATATTTAAATGGTTACATTATGTTCTTCCGCTTATTAAATTTCGCTGTTTATATAATGTTGGCTCTTAATTATTAAAGGATTAAAATGGGAATAAGGTAAATAATGTAAATTGTTGGCTTGCCTAGCTTTCACTAGTAGGCGCTCACAACTCCCGAGGATGGAAAATCCGGATCGTGTCAGTTGCTCATTTAACCAATGTATTAATGAATGAAAAAAATACACTATCAGTCTATCACACACACACCGATTAAAGTCAAGCGTTTGCAAAAATTAAACAAGAAAGACAACTAATTAAATAAAATTATCGAATCAATTCACACAAACACACACATAAAGCCTTACACACTCACACTCACTCACAAACACAAACACACACAATATAGTGATTCAACTAGCTGTTACTACAAAAAATCTTTAATTAGGAAACAAAACATTTAAAAAAAAATTAGACAAAGGAATATGAATATATCAAGTCTATGAGACTCAGAAATTTCGAGAAACCAAATTGATCGAAACTTCAAAAAAATCACATGTTCAAGGCCAGATTTAAAGAAACTTCTAGCTTTATCAAGATCTTCTCATTTCCAAACGCATGTTCGGATGTTCCTATGCATATCCATGCATTCACTTCAAACTGTTACCAAGAAAAGAATCAACACAGTCAAGAAAATAAGCGTAAAATAATAGAAGAAAAAATATAAAATCTACTTTAGTTTTTTTTACTCACAGCTTCAGTTAAATTTTGCTCTGATTATAACATGGGTGGCTCAATGAAATCGGAGGCTTAAAGTCAAAATTTAAGAAGATGTAAGGAAATAGCATTAGTAATATGACAGCGCTTGGCAAAATAGACATGATTAATTTAGATAACCAAGAAGAAATTGTATGGTCTTAGCAAAAAAAAATATTAAGGTTTTAAGTTTTCTTTAAATATTTCACTTTATAACATTGTCTAATATTTTAAAATTTTGAGTTAAAATATTCAAATATTTGATAACTAGAATCAACTAGTGTATTAATATTTTATTAACTTAAGAGAAAACTTACTAACATAAGTAATTGAAACTAATAAAAAAAAATCGGTGGTCTTTTACTGTTGGGGCCTAAAGGAGAAACTTTAGTGGCCTTACCCTAAACTCATCCATGGATTATACATACAGAAATTTCCTTAAGTACAAAGACTGAATCAATTCAAACAAAAACACACACCACAAACTCACTAACACTGACACACTCTCTCTCTTACTATCACAGCTCTGGCTCCCCTCCAGTTCATCTGGTACATGATTAAACGAGTAAAACTTATCTGTGGTCAATCGATGCTCCAGATTTGATTACGTTAAATATTTATCTAACTGTACTTAAGAAACACCAGAAATTAAAGAGCTGATGCATTTAATTGTGGATTCCCACCAGCCACCATGGCCTCAACCTCAATCCCCCACCACATAACCCCCTCCCATCGTAGCTGGGTTTGCAATTTTGCATCAAATACTTTCACCTTCTATAAAACCCTTCAGAGTGCATTAGTTAATTCTAATCTCATCACAACTGAGACTAAAAAGAAAAGCAGTGTAGTACTACTCTACTGTAACTTTTACTACAATACCTTTTTTGATAAAAATAATTGTGCGCGTAGAAGGTTTTAATTCAATTTCAACGCTCTGCAATTTGAACAATGATTCTATTTTTATTTTATTTTTCTTCCTGTTTTTGTTGCTGATTAGCAGAGTAAAATTTTCTTAACTATAGTTCGATAAATGGTTAAGTTATTAATTTGGAGCATACTGGACACGTGTTGCTCATTTAACCAATGTATTAATGAATGGGAAAACAAACTATTAGTCTATCGCGCACACAACGATTCAACTCAAGCTTTTACAAAAATTAAACAAGAAAGATAGACAACTAAAAAAATATCGAATCAATTCACACAAACCTTCACACACTCACACTCACACACCAACACATATAATATAGTGATTCAATTGGCTGTTTTTTGCAAAAAAAAAAAAAAAAAAAATAGTTAATTAAGAAACAGAACGTTGAAAAAAAATTAGACAAAGGAATATGAATATATCTAATCTATGAGACTCAAAAATTTCAAGAAAACAAATTGATCGAAACTTCAGAAAAATCACTTGTTCAAGGACAGATTTAAAGAAACTTCTTGCTTTATCAAGATCTTCTCGTTTCCAAACGCATGTTCCTATGCATATCCATGCATTCACTTGTGACGACCCAAAGGGTCATCACCTGTTTTTTTTTTTTTTTTTAATCACTTCTGAGGCCTTGAAAACCTCACTTTTAGTCGCCTCGATTTGCGCGTGCAGTCCGGGCACGTAGCCGGTAAGCTTAAATATGAATTATGTGTAAAAATTGATAAATTTTGATATTAATATGGTTAAAATTAATTTTGGTCAATATTTTGGATAAACGGACCCGGACCCGTGATTTGACGGTCCCAAAGGGTCCGTAGAAAAATACGGAACTCGAGCATTTGCCCGGAGTCGAAATCCGTTATCCCGAGCCCGAGAAATGAATTTTTAAAAGAAATTATTTTTCTGAAATTAATATGGAAATTTGAAATGAAAATGAATTAGAAAGTGTTGGTATCGGGCCCGTATTTGAGTTCCGGTACCCGGTACAGGTCTTCTATGTGGGTTAAGCACTTTGTGTGAAATTTAGTTGAAATCGGACGTCGTTTGACGTATTTCGGACTCAAAGTTCTAAAGTTGAAAGTTTATGAAACTTGGAAGAAAATCATGGATTTTAAGGCTTAATTCAGTATTTTTAATAATATTTTGGCGATTTGATCGCACGGTTAAGTTCGTAGGATGTTAATGAGTTAGTGTGTGTGATTGGTTAGGAGCCCCGAGAGCTCGGGGGTGTTTTCAGAGGTGTTCGGGATGGTTTTGGACTTAGGAAGATATCAGATTTTCTGAAATTTTTGCACAGGGATTTTTCGCGTTCGCACAGCTTTGCTCCCTTCCTTCTTCGCATTCGCGTTCTGGCCATCGCGATCACGAAGCTTTGCTGCTTCCTTCAACGCGTTCGCATGCCTTCTCACGCGTTCATGTAGGCCCAGATCCTAGACCCCAGTAATTAACTCTATGCGTTCGCAGTCCCCTATCGTGAACGCGATGCTTGCCAGTTGCCCTTCTTCTCGAACGCGACCCCTATGTCGCGAACGCATAGAACAAAATCGCCCAGTGATTTTTTTTAAAAAGTTCCAGAACAATGCATACGGGTTTTAATCAAAATTTCACACGAGCTCTCTTCTTCCTCAAGCTTTAGGAGTCCATTGAAGCCCCCATCCTTCAAGACCTATTGGGTTAGTAAATCCCTACTCATTTCCTTCATTTTCCTTCATTAATTAGTGAATTTCTAGGCTTAAATTACATAGATTAGGGTGAAAATTGGGTAGAGTTAGGGCTTTTCAATTTTCTTTGATTTAGACCTCATTTTGGGGTCGAATTTGAAAACAAATTGTATATTCGGGCTCGTAGGGGAATGGGTGATATGAAATTGGTTCGAACCTCGGGTTTTGACCAAGCGAGCCCGGGGCCGATTTTTGAAATTTTGGGAAGAAAGCTTAGAAAATTATATTTAGGCATTGGGTTCGATTTGTTTAGCTTATATTAATGTTGTAAAGTCGTTATTTCATAGATTTGATTGAGTTGGAGCCGAATTCGAGAGGGAAGGCGATCATTGTGGATTGATTTAGCTGTGGAAGTTGAGGTAAGTGTTTGGTCTAACTTTGGCTTGAGGGAATATGAGTAGAGTCCTTTTTGCTAATTACTAATTGTCGAGTACGGTGTATAGGCATGGTGACGAGTATCTAGACACTGGTGTCTAGCATGACCGTGAGTCCTTACATTGTGTCTATTTTTATCTTGTTGTGACTCTTCCATGCTTAATTGATGATTTCTATGTAATAAAAGAGTATGAGAAGGAAATTATGAATTGTAAACTCTTTGTAGCATTGGCTCGAATGATAAAGTAAATTATAAAGTAAGAAATGAAAGGAAGAGAAAGCGATGTGGTTATTCCCTTGCCGAGCTATTTTCATATATTGTTTATCTCCCTTGCCGGGATGTGAAAGTTATTGTTGTTGTTCCCTTGCAGGAATTTAACTGTTTACTTGTGTCTTCCCTTTCCGGGATTTCTATTATTGTTTGACTATCCCCTCTCCTCTTTGGTTGTGATTGTTGCTTGGGTGAGGAAGAGTGATAAAGCGTGAAGGTTGATGTCGTGCACGATTTGTGTTGAGAATATGCTCATGCACGAAGGAACATTTCGTGCCATGATATGATTACTAATGGACGAAGGAATATTCCGTGCCATGATATGACTACTAATGCACAAAGGATCATTCCATGCCACGATGTGAGTGTTTATGTGAGGAAAAGAACGAAGGGTAATGTCGTATACTTTACATGATTGTTTTGGTGAGAACGAGAGTAAAAGCACGAAGGATGGTGCCGTGCAATTGTTGTTTCCTACTCTCGTTGATATTGTAGTTGTACTTTTTCGTTCCTTATTTGTTGAAATTATATTCTAAACTGTCACAGCCCCTACAACTTGCTCCCATCCTTCTTGACTGGCTAATTTCTGTATTCCTTTCTATTGCATATATATATATATATATATATATATATATATATATATATTGAACTGCACAGGTTTGTTTGGTAGTCCGGTCTAGCCTCGTCACTACTTCGACGGGGTTAGGACAAGCACTTACCAGCACATGGGGTCGGTTGTGCTGATGCTACACTCTGTGTATCTTTTTGCATAGATCACAGTGCCGGAGCAGCTTTTGGACAACAGTAGTGGATTTGGGAGCTGACTTTAGTCCAGAGACACCGAAGTAGCCTTGCTTACGTCCGCAAGCCCAGAGTCTCTTCTATCTTTACTTTAGCTTGTTATCCTTTGTACTAGAACAAACAAAATTGTGTTTTTATTCAGACATTGTGTTTAGAATTCTCTAGATGTTCGTGAGTTTGTGACTCCAGTTCTTGAGTAGAGTTGTATTGGATTTCCGCATCGCTTCAGTTTATTTATATTTAAGACTTTCGCTTTTCTATTAAATATTTCGTTATTTTTTTTAATGTCGATGTTGCTAAAAGAGGAAATAAATAACTTGCTTGCCTAGCTCCTAATAGTAGGCGCCATCATGACTCCCGAGGATGGGAAATCCGGGTCGTGACAAGTTCGTATCAGAGCACTAGGTTACATAGGTCTCACAAATGACGTACAAACTTAGTAGAGTCTGAGGGATCGGTACGGAGACATCTGTATTTATCCCCCAGAGGCTACAGAGTTAGGAAAATTTCACTTTTTTTCTTTCCTGTCGTGCGATTCTATTTCTGAAATACTGATTGTCTTTCTATTCTGTTCTTTCGTAGATGGCGAGAATACGTGCTTTTTCTTCTACCGCACAGTAGCCCGAGCCCCCAGCAGTAGCTCCTACGAGGGGCAGAGGGCGAGACCGAGGCCGTGCCAGAGGCCGAGGCAGGGGCAGAGCTCAGCCCCGAGCAGCAGCCCCAGAGGTGGAGCCTCATGTTGATTATAACGAGGAGGTTCCAGCCCCAGCAGCTCCGGTGGGCCCAGCTCAGGTCCAAGAGGGGTTCATAGCCACCCCAGGTTCTTCAGGATGCTTTGGTCAGATTGGTAGGCCTTATGGAGAGGGTCACTCGAGCGGATTTGCTTCCAGTAGCACCAGCCACTTCTCAGGCTGGAGGAGGAGTTCAGACTACCGCTAGATGTACTCCGGAGCAGGTAGCTCCCTAGGCTCAGGTTCCAATGGTTATGCCAGTTGTGGCAGTTCAGCCAGGTATTGTGACTCAGACTGGCGATAGAGCGGCTATGTCCGCAGATGCTTTGTGGAGGCTGGATAGGTTCACCAAGCTCTTCACCACCGCATTCAGCGGTGCTTCTTCAGAGGACCCCCAGGATTTCTTATATAGCTGCCACGAGGTTCTTCGGACTATGGGTATTGTGGAGACCAATGGGATCGACTTTGCCACTTTTTGTCTATCTGGATCTGCCAAGACTTGGTGGAGGGACAATTGTTTAGCCAGATCAGTAAGGTCGCCATCTCCGACTTGGGACCAATTTGCAGAGTTGTTTTTGGAGAAGTTTCTCCCAGTTACTCAGCGAGAGGCTCTTCGCAGGCAGTTCGAGCGCCTCAAGTAGGGCTCTATGACAATCACACAGTATAAGACCCGGTTCATTGATCTATCTCGCCATGCTATTATTATACTCCCCACCGAGAGAGAGAGAGGGTGCGGAGGTTTATTGATGGATTGATTCAGCCGATCCGTCTCCAAATGGCTATGGGAGCCGAGAGTGAGATTTCTTTTCAGGAGGCGGCCAATATGGCCCGTAGAGTTGAGATTGCTCTTGCACGGGGAGGTGGTCATGGTTCAGATAAGAGGCCCCGTCATGCAGGTAGGTTCAGTGGTACCTTGTTTAGATGTAGAGATTCTTATGGTAGAGGACATCCTCCGAGGCCCTTTCAGTCAGCTCTCTAGGTCTCTCATGGTACTTCAGGTGGTAGTGGTTTTTAGCCGCATTATTTTGATCAGTAGTTTTTCAGTGCACCGCCATCTCCCATCAGTGCACCCCCACATCAGAGTTTTCGGGGAGGACATTCAGGTCGACAGGGTTAGTAGTCTCAGCAGCCGAGGGCTTGTTACAGTTGTGGTGACCTAAGTCACATTATCAGATTTTTCCCTCGAGCTTCGGGTAGTTCCCATCAACAGGGTCCTCGCCCCATGATTCAGGTACCAGGTGATCCACAGGTTGCCCAGCAAGCTAGAGGTGGGGGTAAAGGTCATAGAGGTAGAGGTAGAGATCATAGAGGTGGAGCTCGGACCGCCAGAGATAGAGGCAAGCCAGTAGCCGACCATTCTGAAGATATGGTTCAGGGAGGTGGGGCCCAGCCCCAGTGTTATGCTCTTCCATCCAGGCCAGAGGCTGAGTCTTCAGATGCAGTTATTACAGGTACTATTCTGGTCTTCGATAGGGATGCTTCAGTGCTATTTGACCCTGGGTCTACGTATTCGTATGTGTCGTCCTATTTTGCACCATACTTGGTCATGCCTAGTGATGCTTTGAGTATTCCTGTTTATGTATCTACACTGGTGGGTGATTCTATAGTGGTCGACCGAGTGCATTATTCCTGTGCGGTAGTGTTTGAGGGTCTTGAGACCCGTGTTGATTTATTACTCTTGGACATGGTGGATTTCGACATTATATTAGGGATGGATTGGTTGTCCCCATATCATGCTATTCTGGATTGTCACACCAAGATCGTGACCTTGTCTTTGCCGGATCTGCCCCGTTTGGAGTGGAGAGGGACCCCAGGTCATGCCACTCACAGGTTATATTATATGTGAAAGCTCGACGCATGGTCAAGAAGGGGTGTTTAGCTTATTTGGCGTATGTTTGCGACTCCAGCGCAAAGGTCCCTTTTATTGATTCGGTACCCGTGGTTCGGAAGTTTCCCAAGGTTTTCCCTTCAGACCTGTCGTGTATGCTACCCGATAGGGATATTGTTTTTTGTATCGATCTGGCTCCGGGCACTCAGCCCATTTCTATTCAGTGGTATCGCATGGCCCCGCCAGAGTTGAAAGAGTTAAAGGATCAGTTGCAGGATTTGCTTGAGAAAGGTTTCATTAGACCCAGCGTTTCGCCTTGGGGAGCACCAGTGTTATTTGTGAAGAAAAAGAATGGTTCGATGAGGATGTGCATTGATTACCGGCAATTGAACAAAGTGACGATCAAAAATAAGTATCCGTTGCCGAGGATTGATGATTTGTTTGACCAGCTTCAGGGTGCCAAGGTGTTTTCAAAGATAGACTTGAGATCTGGCTACCACCAGTTGAGGATTAGGGCGCCCGATGTCCCTAAGACAACTTTCTGCACTCGGTACGGGCATTATGAGTTCCTAGTCATGTCATTTGGGTTGACCAATGCCCCAGCAGCATTTATGGAGTTGATGAACTGAGTGTTCAGGCCTTATTTGGACTTGTTCGTGATAGTCTTTATTGATGATATTCTGATATACTCCCGCAGTCAGGAGGAGCACGAGCAACATCTCAGGGTGGTTCTTCAGACTCTGAAGGATAGTCAGTTATATGCTAAGTTCTCAAAGTGTGAGTTTTGGTTGAGTTCGGTTGCATTTATGGGTCACGTCGTATCAATAGAGGGTATTTAGATGAACCCAAATAAGATTGAGGCAGTTAAGAACTGGCCTCGACCACCATCACCTACAGAGATTCAGAGTTTCTTGGGGTTAGTAGGCTACTACCGTCGATTCGTGGAGGTGTTTTCATCTATTGCAGCCTCGATGACCAGATTGACCCATAAGGGTGCCCAGTTCAGATGGTCGGATGAGTGTGAGGCGAGCTTTCAGAAGCTCAGGACAGCTCTGACTACGACACTGTTATTGGTTTTGCCCATAGGTTCAAGGCCTTATACAGTCTATTGTGATGCTTCCCGTGTAGGACTTGGTGCAGTATTGATGCAGGATGGCAGAGTCATTGCCTATGCTTCGAGGTAGTTGAAGATACACGAGAACAATTATCCGATTCAAGATCTAGAGTTGGCAGCCATTGCCATGCATTGAAGATTAGGAGTCATTACCTATATGGTGTGACGTGTGAGGTGTACATTGATCACAAGAGTCTTCAGTACTTGTTCAAGAAAAAGGAGTTGAATTTGAGGCAGAAGAGGTGGTTGGAATTATTGAAAGACTATGATGTTACTATCTTGTATCACCCGTGAAAGGCCAATGTGGTGGTCGGTGCATTGAGTAGGAAATCCACCAGCATAGGTAGTCTTGCTTATATTTCGGCCAGCCAGAGATCGCTTGCTTTGGATGTTCAGGACTTGGCCAGTCGACTTGTGAGGTTGGATATTTCTCAGCCTAGTAGAGTGTTGGCTTGCACGGTTGCTCGTTCTTCATTATGGGAGCGTATCTGTGATCGACAGTTCGATGACCCCTATTTGTGTGTCCTGAGAGACACGGTGCAGCGTAGAGGTGCCAAGAAGGTGACTTTAGGTGATGATTTTGTTTTGAGATTGCAAGGGCGAGTTTGTGTGCCCAATGTTGATGGGATTCGAGAGTTGATCTTAGCGGAGGCCCATAGTTTCAGGTATTCTATTCATCCGGGTGCCGCGAAGACGTATCAGGATCTAAGGCAGCACTATTGGCAGCGTAGAATGAAGAATGATATAGTTGCATATGTGGCTCGATGTTTGAACTGTCAGCAGGTTAAGTATGAGCATCAGAGGCCTGGTGGACTGTTTCAGAGGAATGAGCTTCCCGAGTGGAAGTGGTAGAGGATTACCATGGATTTTGTTACTAGACTTCCGATGACTAGGAAGAAGTTTGATTCTATTTGGGTCATTGTTGATAGACTGACCAAGTGAGTGCATTTTGTTCCTATTGCAGCCACTTATTCATCATAGAGGTTAGCTGAGATCTACATCAGGGAGATTGTTATCCTTTATGGGGTGCCGATATCTATCATTTTGGATCGGGGTACGCAGTTTACCTCGCGCTTCTGGAGAGAAGTTCAGCGAGAGTTGGGCATGCAGGTTGAGTTGAGCACATCATTTCATCCTCAGACAGATAGACAGTCCTAGCGGACTATCCAGATATTGGAAGATATGCTCCGAGCATGTGTAATTGATTTTGGAGGCTTGTGGGATCAGTTTTTGCCTTTAGCAGAGTTTGCCTACAACAACAGCTACCAGTCTAGAATCCAGATGGCTCCTTATGAGGCTTTATATGGTAGACGGTGTCGATCTCCGGTTGGATGGTTTGAGCCAGGAGAGGCTCGGTTGTTGGGTACAGATTTAGTTCAGGAGGCCTTGGATAAGGTCAAGATCATTCAGGATATGCTTCGTACAGCTCAGTCCAGGCAGAAGAGTTATGCAGACCACAAGGTTTGAGATGTGGCTTTCATGGTTGGTGAGCGGGTATTGCTCCGAGTATCGCTTATGAAGAGCGTGACGAGGTTCGGGAAGAAGGGAAATCTTAGCCCTAGGTTCATTGGTCCATTTGAGATTCTCGATCGTGTGGGAGAGGTGGCTTATAGACTTGTCGTGCCGCCTAGTTTGTCCGTCGTGCATCCATTTTTTCATATGTCCATGCTTCGGAGGTATCACGACGATCCAGCCCACGTGTTAGATTTCAGCAATGTCCTGTTGGACAAGGATCTGTCTTATGAGGAGGAGCCGGTGGCTATTCTAGACCGACAGGTTCGATAATTGAGGTTGAAGAGTTTTCCTTCAGTGCGTGTTCAGTGGAGAGGTTAGACTCCTGAGGCATCGACCTAGGAGTCCGAGTCTGATATGCGGAGCCGTTATCCTCATCTATTTCCCGACTCAGGTACTTCTTTCTTTTGTCCGTTCGAGGACGAACGGTTGTTTTAGAGGTGGAGAATGTGACGACCCAAAGGGTCATCACCTATTTTCTCTCTTTTTCCGCACTTCCGAGGCCTTGAACCTCATTTTTAGTTGCCTCGATTTGTGTGCACAGTCCGGGCGCATAGCCGAAAAGCTTAAATATGAATTCTGTGTGAAAATTGATGAATTTTGATATTAATATGATTAAAGTTGACTTTGGTCAACATTTTGGGTAAACGGACCCGGACCCGTGATTTGACGATTCCGGAGGGTCCGTATAAAAAGATGGGACTCGGGCGTATGTCCGGAATCGAAATCCAAGGTCCCGAGCCCGAGAAATAAAATTTTAAAAGAAATTATTTTTGTAAAATTAATATGGAAATTTGAAATGAAAATGGATTTGAAAGTGTTGGTATCGGGCCTATATTTTGGTTCTTGCGCCCGGTATAGGTCTTATACATGGGGTAAGCGCTTTCTGTGAAAGGTTGAAATCGGACATTGTTTGACGTGTTTCAGACTCGAATTCTAAAGTTGAAAGTTTATGAAACTTGGAAGAAAATCATGGATTTTAAGGCTTAATTCAGTGTTTTATTGTTATTTTGGCGATTTGGCCGCACGGTTAAGTTCGTAGGATGTTAAATAGTTAGTGTGTGTGATTGGTTAGGAGCCCCGAGGGCTCAGAAGTGTTTTCGGAGGTGTTCGGGGTGGTTTTGGACTTAAGAAGATATCAGATTTTTTGTAATTTTTGCACAGGGATTTTCTTCATCGCGTTCGTACTAGCCCTCCCGCGTTCGCACAGCTTTGCTCCTTTCCTTCTTCGCGTTCGCGTTCTGGCCATCGCGATCGCGAAGCTTTGCTGCTTCCTTCAACGCATTCACGTAGGCCCATATCCTAGACCATAGTAATTAACTCTACGCGTTTGCAGTCCCCTTTCACGAACGCGATGCTTGCCAGTTGCCCTTCTTCGCGAACGCGATCCCTATTTCGCGAACGCATAGAACAAAATCAGCCAGTGATTTTTTTAAAAGTTTCAGAACAGTGCATACGGGTTTTAATCAAAATTTCACACGAGCTCTCTTCTTCCTCAAGCTCTAGGAGTCCATTGAAGCCCCCATCCTTCAAGACCTATTGGGTTAGTAAATCCCCGCTCATTTCCTTCATTAATTAGTGAATTTCTAGGCTTAAATTGCATAGATTAGGTTGGAAATTGGGAAAATTGGGTAGAGTTAGGGCTTTTCAATTTTATTTGATTTAGACCTCGTTTTGGGGTCGAATTTGAAAACAAATTATATATCCAGGCCCATGGGGGAATGGGTGTTATGAAATTGGTTCAAACCTCGGGTTTTGACCAAGCAGGCCCAGGGTCGATTTTTGGAATTTTGGGAAAAAGCTTAGAAAACTATATTTAGGCTAAGGCTGTATGGTGGGCTGGTCCTGGACCGGGCCCGGACCGGGCCCGCGGGCTAAACGGGCCAAACGGTCCTAACGGTCCTGGGCCTAATGGTGCACTAGGCCCGTGACGGGCCGGTTAAAATGGGTAGGCCCACGAAGCCCGGGACCGGCTGGCGGGTCTGGGCCGGTCCTAACGGGCCTAACGGCTAAATTAAAAAAAAAAATTTTTTTTTTTAAAAAAGCCCAACGGTTAGATTTTTAAAATCTAGCCGTTGGGGGTATA
>MU750979.1:181563-200305 GCA_026770625.1 Nicotiana glauca | reverse complement strand
AGCAAGTTCGTATGATGTATTTGAGTCAGTGTGCATATTTGGTTTGGAGCCCCGAGGGCTCGGGTGAGTTTCAGAGGTGGTTCGGGGTGTTTTGGACTTAGGAAAAATTAGCAGATTTTCTGCAATTTTTGTAGAGACGTTTTGTTCTACGCGATCGCGGCCTTGTCCAAGCGATCGCACTTCCTTGGCACGTTCCTCTACGCGATCGCATCGCCTCTCACGCTATCGCGTAGCTTCCAGCTCCCCCTTCTCCGCGTTCGCGTACCAGTCCATGTGATCGCATTGACCAAATTGACCCCATAGCGATTTTCCTCTACGCGATCGCAGAAACCTTTATGCGATCGCGTAGCTTCCAGGTTTCCTTCTCCGCGATCGCAACCCAGTTTACGCGATCGCGTAGGGCAATTTTTCTGCCCAGTGATTTAAGTCCCAAAAACAGAACAAAAACGGGATTTTCATCCCATTTCTCAAACTCTCTCTTCTCCACAGCTTTGGGGCGATCTTTGGAGCATTTCTTCACCAAAGTTTCTTGGGTAAGTATTGTTTAACTCATCCCCTTCATTTTTCATCAACATCAAACAAGTTCTTAGGCCTAAACATGTGAAAATAGGTGGAAAATTAGAGAATTTGGTATAGTCAGGGTTTTCAAAGAATTTCTGACTTAGACCTCATTTTGGGGTCGAACTTAAGAACAAATTATATATTGGAGCTCGTGGGGTTATGGGTGATTGGAATTTGGTCCGAACCTCGAGTTTGGACTATGTGAGCCTGGTGTCGGATTTTGCTATTTTTGAAAGAATGATGGGAATTCTATTTCTAGACTATGGGATTTTGTTTTTGAGCTCTTATTGATACTATTGAATCGAATTATGGCTAGATATCATTGTTTTGGAGTTGGATTCTAGAGGAAAGGCGGTGTTAGAGGCTTGACTACTATTTCCGGACCGAGGTAAGTGTTTGATATAACTTTGGCTTGAGGGAATAGGATGAGAGTATTACAAATTGCTCTTTGCTAAACGATCGAGTGCGGTGTATAGGCGTGGTGACGAGTGTCTATACACCGGAGTCTAGCATGACTTTGTACTTGTAATTGAGATAATTTGGAACTCTTCTAAGCTAAAATATGTTTTTCTACAAATGTGTAGAGTTTGAGAATAAGTTGTGGAATATCAATATTTTTGGAGCGTTGGCTCGAATGATAAATTCTATTGAGTAGGAGATGAAAGTATTGAAAGGAGTTGTGATTTAATCCCTTGCCGGGATGGTTTGAATATATTGAGTATTGCCCATGTCGGTTTGTGAAAGTTATTTCTATTGTTCCCTTGCCTGGGTTTAGTGGTTATTTGTGTTATTCCCTTGCCGGGATAGTTCTTACTATTTGTTTATTCCTCTTGCCCGTTTGGTTAGGACTGTTATTTGGGTGAGGAAGAGTGATATTGCACGAAGGGTCATTCCGTGCTATTTCTGATTATATTTGCACGAAGGGTCATTCCGTGCTATTTCTGATTATATTTGCACGAAGGGTCATTCCGTGCTATGTTTTTACTATTTATGCACGAAGGTACATTTCGTGCTCTAATTTGATTATATATTGCACGAAGGGTCATTCCGTACCATGAAATGAGAGTTAAGTAAGGGAAGCATGAAGGGTGATGCCGTGCATTTTATTCGATTGCTTGGGTGAGAATGAGAGTAAAAGCACGAAGGTTGATGCCGTGCAATTTATTGAATTTCTTTTTCTTGATAGTTATTATTGTGCCCTGTTTTCTTAATTACGCTGATGAATTTTATACTCAAATTGTACTCCCCCACAGCATGTTTCCCTCCCTTTATAATTGTTTAGTTTCGGTATTTCTTTTCTTTTTATCGTATATATGTATATAGGATTGTACATGTTGATTTGGTAGTTCGGTCTAGCCTCGTCACTACTTTGTCAGGGTTAGGCCAGGCACTTACCAGCATATGGGGTCAGTTGTACTGATGCTACACTCTGTGTATTTCTTTGTGCACAGATCTAGGAGCAGCTTTTGGACAGCAGCAGTAGGCTTTCTATCTGGGAGCTATCTTCGGTCCAGGGACTCTCGAGATAGCCTAGCTGGCGTTTGCAGGCCGAAGTCCCTTTCCTTTATTACATTTTGTTTTCATTACCGAAACAGACATATGTATTTTTCTCATATTCAGACTTGTTTGTAGTATTCTATAGTAGTCCGTGAGATAGTGACACCAGATTTTGGGTACGGATGTGTTTCAAACTTCCGTATTTTTATATCGTTTTGTTAAAAAAAAAACTAAAGTTTTCCGCACTTATTTAATTGTTGTTGGAATATTATATTATTGAGGTTGGTTAGAGAATGTGTAATGTTTGGCTGGCCTAGCTACGTTAGTAGGCGCCATCACGACGCCCGATGGTGGGATAAATCCGGGTTGTGACAGCTCGCAATTGCGAGTCTCCCCTTCAAATTTGCGAAAACCACAGAAGCCAACAAACCAGATTTTTCAAAAATGAGAAATGCAATCTGATGCCTAACCAAAACTCACCCGAGCCCTCGGGACTCCCAACTAATTATGCACACGATCTCAAAAACATCCTACGAACTTATCCATCCGATCAAATTACCAAAATAACATCATATACAACGAATTAAACCTCAAAATTCATAATTTCTTCCAAGTTCTCATAAAATATAAAATTTTCATTTCAAGTCCGAAACACGTCAAGCGACGTCCGTTCTCAACCAAGCTTTACAGAAAGCGCTTAAACCATATATAAGACTTGTACCAGGCGTCAGAACCAAAATATGAGCCCAATACCACAGTCTTTTAATCAAATTTCATTTTCAATTTCCTTAATAATTTCAGAAAAAACTATTTCACAGTAAAATTCATTTCTCGTGCTCTAGACCTCCGAATTCGATTCCGGGCATACGCCCAATTTCTATATTTTCCTACGGACCCTCCGGGACCGTGAAATGGTGGGTCCGGATCCGTTTATCTAAAATATTGACCGAAGTTAATATTAATCATATTAATATCAAAATTCATTATTTTTCACATATAATTCATATTTAAGCTTTCTGGCTATGCGCCTGGACTGCGCACACAATTTGAGGTGACTAAAGATGAGGTTTTCAAGGCCTTGGAAGCACGGAATAAATGAGAAAACAGGTGATGACCCTTTGGGTCGCCACAATACTCCTACAACATATTGTATACCATAGTGGTATACTATTGGGTAGTTGTGTTCTTCTTCGATTTTTAGCTGAAACAGCTCTAAATGCTATCAAATTTCAGTATGAACTTCCAGAAGGTACTATAAGCAATATTTAACAGCACTCACTTTGAATCAAACAATAAATCTTCAAAAATAAAATTGAGTTTCAAGCCCAATAATGGTGGATATTCAAATACACATAAAAATTTAGATTTGGGAAGCTTACTCAAAGAAACTATAAGCAATAATTTATAGCACCCACATCAAATCAAACAATAAATCTTCAAAATAAATTTTAAATTCTTGAGCTTCAAGCTCAACAATAGTGGGTCTTCATACACACATAATATCAAAAGTAAAAAAGAAAAAATATGTAATATAAGACGTACATACATACAGAATAGGAAAAAAAGAAAATAATTGTATAATTAAGTGAAATTCTATATGAATAACATAAAATACAAAAAAACATTCAATATAGAAAGGAAAAAAAGGAGTAATATAGGTCGTTTCACCTTCCTTTCTTGTTTATATTTTGTTCGTAAATAATTTTATAAATAATAAATAATAATTAATATTTAGCAGTTGTTGTATTTAGAAGTAAATGTTATTAACAAATAATTGTATTAATTGATGTAAGTAATAGTAATATTTATTAGAGCCTTTTGGTCTTATATGCAAGTATTGTCGCTTTATTCCTATTTGAATTTTATTCATAGGAGACATTATTTATTCTGTATATATACATACAAATCGCTACCATAACCGAGACGGTCAATTTGATAGAGAAAAAGCAAGAAGTTAACATCACAGCTTTGGAAAGGTCCCTCGTGGTTGTGCTCTTTTAGTTTTAATTAGGCGACGACAAGAAAATATGGGACAAAAATAAAACTTTGAATAAGAAAGGTTCTGCATACTTGACAGTCTTTTTATATATACCACTGTTGGCTAAACACGTAAGGGATACATTCAAAGTGGAGAAAAGTAAAAAAATGTTCTTATCAAGAAAAGGAAGTGAATAAGCCAAATCACATATCTTCCTAATGTGACTTGGATCCAATACCAAGAAACCATGTGGGCCGGGTAAATAGTATTGATTGCATAGGTAGGAAAAGTAAATAGTTTAGGTTTGGCTATTTAAGGGTAAATAGTTTTGGCTTAGTGGGTATAAAGTGAGATTTTCTCTTCTTTTTAGGGAAAGAGACAGGAGTACCTATAAAGTGAAAATATTTACCCTGCTCTACCCATAAAAAGATTCTACCCATTAAATAATCACATTCTCCTAGCCAATAATAAACAAACAGAGTATCTCAAAATAACTACCCACGCTAATACTCTATCTATAAAAATGGAGAACCTGCTCAAATTTGGCAGAATTTCACAAAAATTAGCGCACAAAAATTGAGATTTTCACCAGCATCACAGAGGAGTTGTTGAAGATTTGAAGATCGCAAGCCTGAAAAAACCAAAGCGAACATGCTGATTTTTCTTTCAAATTTGACTTTTTCTCCTTAAATTTTCTAGAAGTATCAGTCCATTAGAATCATAGTAGCTGATTTGACTTTTGAAGATGCTGAAACGTGTGATGCTCAAATTCTCATCATATTGTTCCAATTTTGATTTCACAGATCACATAAGTTTAGCGCTCAAACTTTCGAACTTTTAACTAAAAATTCTGTTTTCTCTTTGGAGATATGGAGATCTGGAGGTTTGAATCATAACAGCTGATTTGAGTTCGTAAAATATTTTGTTAAATGTAACAACCCGGTCGGTCATTTTGGGAGTTGTAGCCTTGTTTTTCCATTTACTACTTTTGTGCTCTACGACTGTTATATGACTTATCGGGTTAGTTGGCTCGGGTCCGAAGAGATTTAGAGTAAATTGCGACACTTAGTCTCATAACTGAAAGCTTAAGTTGGAAAAGTTGACCGGATGTCGACTTATGTGTAAACGACCTCAAATTTAAATTTTTTTTATTCCATTAGCTCATTTGGGTAATTTTGGGCTTAGGAGCGTATCTGGATTGCCATTTGGAGCTCCGTAGTGGAATTAGGCTTGAAATGGAGAAAATGAAAATTTTGCAAAGTATGGTCGGGAGTGGACTTTTAGATATCGTGTTGGACTGAATTTTGGAAAGTTGGAGTAGATTCGTGGTGTCATTTGTGACTTCTGTATAAAATTTAAGGTCAATCGGACATAATTTGATAGCGATATCGTTTGTAGAATTTGAAAATTTAAAAGTTCATTAGGCTTGACTCCATGTGTAATTCGCGTTTTGATGTTGATTGAGTTGATTTGAGAGTTCGACTAAGTTTGTATGATGTTTTGGGACTTGTTTCCATGTCCGGTGGGCCTTAGATCGATTTCGGGTGATAAACGGACCAAGGATAGATGTTGAAGAGCAGCTGAAGATTTTTTTGTCACTGCTGGTGTAATCACACCTGCGGAGTGGGCACCGCAGGTGCGAGCCCGTAAAAGCGAGAAGGAGCCCGCAGAAGCGAAAATGAGGAAGCTTGGCAGTGGCCGCAGGTGCAGGGTTCTTTCCACACCAGCGAGGCCACAGATGCGGGTGCGTTGCATAGAAGCGCTTCTGCAAAAGCGAAAAAGGGGTGCGCAGGTACGGTAGCTGGGGAAATAATTGATTTCCGCAGAAGCAGACTTTTTACCGCAAAAGTGCAACCGTAAAAGCGGGTTTATGGCAGCAGATGGGGAAGGCCAGGGTAGAAGATGTATATATATATATATATGCGAGGGTTCCAAAAATTTTCAGCATTTCTATCATTTTGAGCTTGGATTTTGGAGGTTTTTGAGAGGATTTTCAAGGGGATTCTTGAGGTAAGTTCCTTGTGTTCGTTTTTATTCAATGTGTAGGTTTCCCCACTGATTTTCCATCAAGTTGATGTGTTTTCGGGGTGAAATTTGGGGCTTTGAAACTTGGGATTTGGAGAGTTAATTTTGGAGATTTAAATGACCATTTGATGTCGGATTTTGATAAATTTGGTATGGTTAGACTCGAGAGTGAACAGGCTTTCAGGTTTTATGACTTTTGTTGGATTCCAAGACGTGGTCTCGGGGGTCGGCTTTTGGCCAATTTCCAATTTTGGCTTATAAATTTGTATGTTTCTTGAGAAATTAATTTCTTTAGCCTGTATTGATTGTATTGTACTGCTTATGGCTAGATTCGGGACTTTTGTAGGCCGACATGTGAGGCAAAGGCATATTGGAGTAGTGTCTTGGATTAGATTGAGGTAAGTAACAGTTTTAAATCTTGTTCTGAGGGTGAAACCCTCGATTTATGGGTTATGTGATTATTTCGGAGGTAACGCACATGCTAGGTGACGGGCGTGTGAGCATGCACCGCGAGAATTGTGACTTGGTACATTCCGTAAAACTGTAAATTTGAATAACTTATTTTTAGCTATATGCTCTCCATATGTTATAGAAATTGGACTATAAAATCATGTTAGAAATCATGTTTAGGCTATGTGTTGGTATGTAGGGACCCACATAGGACGTGATACCTATTGAATTACTTGCTAATTGCTATTTGTACTCAACGAAGTCTTACATGCACATTTTACCTCAGTTTTTGTTATTCCTTGTTGATACGTTATATCATTTTTGATTTGGCTGATTTTCATGATTACTGAGAACCTGTGAGACTAGATAGATTGATAACTGAGTGAGACGAGGGCTTGATGGTAAGATAGTGATACCATAGCACGTGAGTTGTTCGTACGGATCCAGATATTTATATTGTAGCATGTGAGTTGCCCTTGCAGATCCTGATACGATACTATAGCACGTGAGATGTCCGTGCAGATCGTGATATGATAGTATAGCACGCGAGTTGTCCATGCAGTACGTGAGTTGTCCATGCGGATTAAAGCACTTGGGATGTAGTAGCTCCTCTGGAGTCTGTACACCCCAGAGAGCGCAGGTACCTATTTAGTGTGAGTATTAAGGGCTGAGAGCCGAGTGATGAGCTATTGAGAAAGACTGAGTGATTGTTTCCCTAAGAGGTTGTATCTGCTTTCATTATTGTTGCACTTAGCTGCTATAAGTTAATGTTTTGAAACTTCTGGGAGATATTATATTCGGTTTTTACTTGAACTTGGTAGGAATATACTGAATTGATTTAAATTATCGGATTTGAAAGCATGTCTACTTTCTTATTTAAACTACTGGAAATAGATTTTAATTGTGTAGCTCGTCACTATCTTTCAGTTCCTTATTTTTTATTGTTACTTACTAAGTTGGTTGTACTCACGCTATACGTTGCACTTCGTGTGTAGATTTAGGTATTTCCGGGCACGGTGGGCATTGATATCGTGCACGATTGACCTTTGGAGACTACGAGGTAGCTGCCCGGCGTTCGCAGTCCTTGTTTCTCCTTCATTATCTTTTCTTTATTTTTATTTTGGTTCAAACTTTCATAGTCATTTCTCTTCTAGACTGGTGATGTATAGATGCTCATGAGCTCAGTGACACCCCGATATGAGGAGCTATTTTTGCACTTTTGTTTGGGTTTTTACCCCCTTTTATGAAAACTTTGCTTATTTAAAATGACTTGATTCATTTTCTGCTAAATGTTGAGAGTATTTTGGAAATGACGGCTTTCCTAGTACCACGATAAGTGCCCACATGATTGGTTAGGATTTGGGTTGTGACATTCAAATTTAGTATTTGACATCAATACTATTGAAATTTACACTGTTGATATTCGATTTTGTACGTAAAAGTAGTTATAACTTTAGAATTTGTATAATCATGAAAAATATACCAATTATGTCGCAGCATAGTGGATAATGGGATAATAACCATAATTTCATAAACTTTCATACTGATGAAATTCTACTAAAGACCCGCTGGAAATTTGAACAAATTCTCAGAGAGATTGAAAAGCAACTACGAAAGGACAGTAACACAATAGTTATTTAGTATGCTATTGCTTAGGGATATCCATGAATTATAATTTTCACCGTTATGATTGTAAGTGTTTACATGGAATTGAAAATTCAAGTGCCAGGATGACAAGACTCCCATTATGTGTGTCGTTTGCTAAAAATACCATAGCTGCAAGCACCTCTAGTTCCAACATTGCAAGAAAAAGATGACACCGGTATAGAATATGATTGCGCAAATATCATAACTGACCAATTTCATCAAAAAGTTGAAAAAGGACAAATTTATAAAGATAAGAACCTGCTAGATCTCGTTATGAAATAGTATGTCGTTAGAGAAAAATGTCAATTAAGGTTTGTCTGCATTTTTTAAAGTAAAAAAACTATGTGATACCTATATAGTATATCAAAATGCTATATCAGTATACTATATGAGTATATAATTGTATTGGTTTTTGTGTGTGTGTTTTATTAGTAAAACATGATACCAATATCGTATATCACTCATCATAACTGATCAATTTTGTCAAAAAGTTGAAAAAGGATAAATTTACAAAGACAAGAACCTGCTAGATCTCGTTATGAAACAGTATGTCGTTAGAGAAAAATGTCAATTAAGATTCGTCTGCATTTTTTAAAGTAAAAAAATTATGTGATACCTATATAGTATATCAGGATGCTATATCAGTATACTATGTGAATATATAATTGTATTGGATTATGTGTATGTGTTTTAGTAGTAAAACATGATACCAATATAGTATATCAGTATATTATGTAAGTATAGAATTGTATTGGTTTGTGTGTCTATTTTTTATTAGAAAAAGATGATACGTATATAGTATATAAGTATGCTAAATCAGTATACTATGTGAGTGTAAAATTGTACTAGGTTGTCTGTGTTTTTATCAGTAAAAGATGATACCGACATAGTATATAAGTATGCTATATGAGTATACTATGTGAGTATAGAATTGTACTAGTTTGTGTGTGTGTTTTTTTATCAGTAAAATATGATACCGATATAGTGTGTGTGTGGGTATGCTAAATCAGCCTACTATGTGTGTATAGAATTGTTCTGGTTTGTCTATGTTTATTATCAGTAAAAGATGATACTAATATAGTATGTAAGTATGCTATATGAGTATACTATATGAGTATAAAATTGTATTAGTTTTTGTGTGTGTTGTTTATCAGTAAAATATGATACGGATATAGTATATAAGTATGTTAAATCAGTATATTATGTGAGTATAGAATTGTTCTGGTTATCTGTGGTTTCTATCAGTAAAAGATGATACTGGCATAATATATAAGTATGCTATATGAGTATACTATGTGAGCATAGAATTGTACTTGTTTGTATGTATGTTTTTTATCAGTAAAACATGATATTGGTATAGTATATATGTATGCTAAATCAGTCTACTATGTGAGTAATTGTACTAGTTTGTCTGTGTTTCTTATCCGTAAAAGATGATACCGATATAGTATATAAGTATGCTATATGATTATAGAATTGTACTGGTTTGTGTGTGTGTTTTTTATTAGTAAAATATGATACATAACTATATTTGTATTATAAACAGATATACCCTTGATTGCATGAATGAAAGGTGCACTTGGAGACTTAAAGCATTTAGCATAAGAGCATCAAATCTTTTTAAAGTGACGGGTTTCAATTATGTACATAGTTATTTAAATGATAAGAGATTTTGTTCACAAAAGCAAGCTGTCTCAGCTTTTTTTATTGTAATTGTGGTACAAGTTAAACTTGTTGACCCAAAAAACATATATACACCATATCCAGAGAGACATCCAAAAAGCATATGGCATGGAATTAAGCAACATGCAAGCATGGAGATCAAAAGAAAAGGCAATGCAACTGTTGAGAGGAACACCAAATGAGTCATACAAGAAAATACCAACATATCTTTACATGTTAGAGTTTTCTAATCCAGGATCAGTGACACAACTACACACTAGATAGATGAGAGCTTCTTGTATGCATTCATAGCTATATACATCGATTAGAGGGTAGATCTATTGTAGGTCAACAATTGTAGTTAATAGAAGTTTTTTAAAGTCAACATATAGAGGGACCATACTCACGGCTTCCACACAAGACGGAGAGGGTAAGAAAAAAAAGTTATTTCGTAATCAGTATTGAATAATTGATTACTTTACTATTTTAAAAATGCAATCCAATTACATTTAGTTAAAGCAGCAAAAAAGATCTTCAAATATTATATAATACCAATATGGTATACAAGTATACCAACATAGTATATAATTATTTGGCTATATACCTGTACCTACCTATGACCATACTACTATATAAAATGATATAACTATTTTTTTGGTTTTATAAGAAAAATTCTACCAATCACATATGCAATTGTTGATTCGAAAAACGATGAATTGTGGGAGTGGTTCTTCGCATATTTAGGGAAACCTATGGACAAAGAGAGGAAATGTGTATTGTATCTGACATGCATGATGGTATATAGAGAGCAACTTCAATTATTTTTCCAGAAGTCCCTAATTGTGCATGTATGTTCCATCTGTGGAACCACCTAAAGACGCACTTCATCATGAGCCAAAAATAAATCAAAGAAGTATAATTTGCTTTAGCAAGAGCATACACTGTTGAAGAATTCAACAGGCTGGCAGAGTTAGAAGCTACTGATAGTAGAGTAAAAATATACATGATGGATAGATATAATAAATGATCTTGGGCACATTCTAAAGTAAATAGAACCATGACCATGACATCGAATATTGAAGAATAAGTAAATGCAGCAAGCAAGCACGCAAGAGATCCCCCAATTGTGAATTTTCTTCATTTTATGATGACGTTGATTTAGAAAAGGAATTATATCAATCAGAAGGATGTCGTGGGATCATTTTTGAAGATTGGTATAAAGTATAAAAAATATTGGCAGATAATAGTATCTTATCACATACGATGACGGTATGTATTTTCAGAATCATAAAAACACTACATGTACTGTAATTTTACTTCTGCACTTTAGAGATTTCACTAAACAAATGCATATCATTATTGAAAAATATTGTTACTTCCTACAACTTATGAATTTTCTTTGTTAAAATTATATTATGTGTTTCCATCAACTCAATTCTTACATTTAGTAATTGATGGACAAAAAAGAAATAAGATGCGCCTACATGAAAAAAATTGCACTTGTGGAATGTTTTAGCTAGATGATATTCCATGTACATATGCAATATGGATGCTGATAGGTTACAAGTACCTTGGGCATAAGTACTTTACTTTATGTTTTGATGATCTAACAAACTTACCATCCAGAACCAGATAAGGAACCTGTTACATATTTACAAAACCTTGAGATCACAAAGTTCCAAGTTGGAATCCAGCGTGGGATATAACTCAACTCTTTATAGTGGAAGGAACAACTGAGGGAACATGTCCCTACCAGTTCCCGAGGAGACTGTATGAAGTCAACTCTCCAGTAGGAAAGTTGCTACCTGCACACACTACTGCATATGCAGCAGTCAACTTTCTATGGACGCAGATTTTTACCTACCTTGCTTACATCATTATAAGTGATGTTACACATGTATAAATACAATCAGGTAAAACAATTTACCTCATGAGAGAACCAGATAAAAGACCTGAAGTATGCCTGGTACAATCATTCAAGTTAATCGAATCAAGATAATCTGGCAATGTGCCTTTAGATTCACAAAAATCAGATTAGGGACATGATCCCTTGGTTCTCTCCTAACTAAAGTATAAGTCAATTATGCAGCTGGAAAGCAACTTCAGAAAGTGACTGCATGCAACTGTACACACGATAGTGCAACAGTAACTTCCCATTGGGAAGAGGCATGTACTAATCAAGAATTGGCATCACCATGGTGATGTATTTTGTAGTATAAACCTGGTGCAAGGCACAAGACATTCTCCCTAACACTTGCAAATCAGAAAAGAAAATATTCTCTCAAGTGTTAGCTACAACCTCTCTCTCAAAAACAAAGCTATTGCAACCTCAAGGACTAGATCCAAAGATTGAAGATATCTTAAGTCCTTAGGTTTGTTGAGTGTTTGTTATTTGTTCTTCATTTGTAACTCCTACTTAGCTTAGTTAGAAGAATTGTGTAGGAAACCCTTTGTAAATCATAAACCCTTGTGTTTGTATCTTGGCCAGAGTTAGTCGAGTTGTGAAGCCTTTGTAATAGAGTTATTACAAAGTGGCTTGTAATAGTGTTATTACAAGTTAGAGTGATTGAAGTCTTTGTAATAGAGTTATTACAAAGTGGCTTGTAATAGTGTTATTAGAAGTTAGAATGATTGAAGTCTTTGTTAGTAGAGTGACAAAGTGGCTTGTGGTAAGAGTATCATAAGTTAGTTGAGTTGAAGTCTTTGGAATGGTGTCATTACAAAGTGGCTTGTAATAGGTGTTTACAAGTTAGTGAAGTTGAAAGCCTACAAGTTTAGTCGTGGTTTTTGTCCCCTTGAGTTGGGATTTTACACGTAAAAATCCTATGTGTTCTTTATTTACTGCCGAGCTACTGTGGGAACAATTAGAGAATCTAATTCCCTATACTGGTTGGTTTTACAGTCTGTTGCTTATAGTGGGAACTGATAGAGAATCTGGTTCTCTATATAGTCTGGTGGATGCTTAGTTTCTATCAATTGGTGTTAGAGTAGGTTTTTTCTAAAAGGTTAATACCTAGAAAGGATCTACATGGATGCTCTACCAGACTCTGAGGAAGGTCGATCAACCTACAGGCCACCAAGATTTCAAAAAATGGTTAGTAGAAATAGAGCCATTCCCAAGAAGGGTAGCTCTAGCATAAACACTAAAGGATACGATTGTTGTCATAAGTGCAGAAAACAAGGACATTTTATCAAAGATTGTCCTCTCCCTAATCAGGTGCATTACAAACACAATGCTGGCAGTGTGGGTAAGAGGAACCTCATCCCCAACAGAAAGTTCAAGAGAAGAGATGTCGCTGATAATATTGTAAAGCAAGCTCTGGTTGCCTGGGAAGATTCCTCTAGTGAATCTGAGGGTGATAATGAAAAGATAGACACCTACATGATGGCCGTTGAAAGAAAATCTGCAAAATATGATTCCACATTTGCATTGATGGATAAATCTGTTAAGGATGAAGAAGCTGATGATGATGAGGTAAACTTCTTTGATGTTCAAAAAAATCTAAAGTATTATTCTCCGAAAAAACTCATGTCTTTGGCAGATGATTTAGTTGATGCGTATCATAGTCTTATAAATGATAAAGATGCCTTAACTGTGGAACTGGGAGAAGCAGAACAATCGAGAGAATATCTAAAAGTTTGGATTGTAGACTTAGAGGAAACCATTGAGAGTCTGAAGAAAGAAAAAGATGCCTTAACTAAAAAAATTGCAAGCATAGGACATGAGATATATGATCTAGTGATTGGTGTGGTAGTTCTAAAAGAGACCATTGAGTATGTTAGAAAGGAGAAAGAGGTTTAAACTGAGAAGGTTGTTAACTTTGAGCATGAGAGATATGACTTATTAGTGGTGGTTGTAGACCTAAAGAAAACAATTGAGGAACTAAAAATGGAAAGTAGGCCTGAGAACACTCAAAAAGGAAAGACAGTTACAAGTGAGGCATACATTAAGCTTGAAAGTGAGTTAAATTCAGTGAAGTCTAGTATGTGTGCTGAGCTTGAGAAAAACAAACAACTTCAAGAAGAACTAGGTAGAGTGAAGAGTGATCTTGAAATATTACTCAAGTGGACCCGGTCCTCTGATACTATCACTGCATTGTACACAAACAATGAGGGAAACAGGCAGGGAATTGGGTTCCAAAGGGAAAAGACTCCCTAAAACCCTCATAGCAAGCATGTTACTCTACCTGACAATTGGCTTTGCACTCACTGTGGTAACACTGGGAACTATAAAGAAACTTGTAAGGCCAGTTTTCAATCTCAACATAAAAACAAAGTTTTTGCTAAAAAAGTAACAATTGTTAGGGAACCCGATCCTTCACATAAAAAATGTATAATGCCTGCTTGGACCAAAAGAGCCCTCATTCACCCATTTCCTCTTTCAAAGGGACCCAAACTTGTTTGGGTTCCTAAGTCTAACCCTTGATCTCCTTGTGCAGGGAACAATGAGAGGGAGCAGTCAACAGTGGTACATGGATAGCGACTGCTCGAAGCTCGTGACTGGAAGTACAATGATTTTCGTTTCATTGAAGGCCCTGCAAGGAGGGAGTGTATCCTTTGAATATGGCAAGAGGGGATACATTCTGAGAGTTGGAAGGATAGGTAAGTCTCTTTCCCACTCTATTGAACATGCGTACTCGTGAAGGGGTTGAAGTATAGCTTGTTGGGTATTTCCCAAATATCTGACAAGGGGATCTTAGCTGTCTGAGTGCTGTTAATGATAATGCTGAGCTATGGCACAGAAGGCTGGGCCATGCAAGTTTCACACTGCTGAACAATTTAGTCAAGAAGAACCTGGTTCGTGGTTTGCTCAAGTCAAGCTTCAAGGATCACAGGGTGTGTAATGCATGTATAAAAGGAAAGCAAGTCAGATCCTCTTTCAAGCCCAAAAAGGAAGTTAGCATCTCAAGGCCACTCGATCTCCTCCATATAGATCTATATGGATCTATGAGGGTGCCAAGTAGAGGAGGAAAGAGGTACATAGTTTCATCACTGAGGATGACTACTCAAGATCTACATGGACCATGTTCCTCTGAACTGAAGAAGAAGCTCTGTCAATATAAGAGGAATAGAATGTGGAACCTGGTTCCAAACCTACTGATATAACTGTTATAGGAACCAGAAACTAGGAAGGAACCTGCTTATTGTGCAAATCTACGTTGATGATATCATCCGTGGAGCAATAGTTGACTCTCTATGAGAAGAATTTGCAAAACTCATAGGAAGTGAGTTAGAAATGAGTATGATGGGGGAACTGAATTTCTTATTAGATTTACAAGTGCAGAAAACTCCCTAAAGGACAATGATAGGACAACAGAATTACATCAAAAAATCATTGACACTCCCATCGCACAGCTACTTGTCTAAGACATAGACGAACCTGGTTCCTCTATAAATTAGATCATGTATAGAGGTATCATAGGGTCACTTCTGTAGTAGACCAGATATTGTTTTTAGTGTGGGTTTGTGTACCGGGTTTCAATCCAATCCAAAGGAATCTCATATGAAAGTTGCCAAGAGAATCCTAAGATATCTCAAAGGGATGCAAGACCTGGTTCTCTACTATCCCTCGGTTGATAAATCTGACTTGGTTGGATATGCTGGTGATGATTATGTTGAATATTTGGTGGATAGACACAACACATCTGGAACGGCACATTTTCTGGGGTCATGCTTGATCTAATGGGGTATAACGAGACAAACTCTGTGGCTCTTCCTACTGTTGAAATTGAATACATGGTTGCTGCTTCTTGTTGTGCTCAAGTAGTATAGATCAAGCAACAACTTGAGGACTTTGGAGTATTTATAGATTGAACTCGGTACAACATAAGAGGAGAAAGCACATTGATGTGCGATATCACTTTTTGAGGGATAATGTTGAAAAGATTCTGATCTATATGAGGTTCTGGAAGATGGAGGACCATATAGAAGACCATTTTCACCAAGGCGCTATGCAGTGAACATTTTGAAAGAAATCATCAAGAGTTGGGGTTGATCAAGCTCAACTAAGGACCTGGTCTCTTGAGGATTAACTATGCTAAGAAGGAAAGGTACAATGTTAAAAAGTATTTTTCGACGACATCTAACTCAAATCTATACTGTTAAAGGTATACACATATGGCAGTTTCAGTACTTATATGCCTTTTTAAGCTGCTCAAGTGTCATGTTATTAATTTGCTTCTGCCTTTCTCCTGTCTCTCCTCCTAACTTTTGAAGTCCAAAATGTTGAACCTTGTCTGAACTGACCTGTTGTCCCAAAAAGGCACTTCTCTATCCTACGTCCAAATAAAACCGATTCTTTTCTTCAAAACTAAAATCAACTTTGTCTCAAAATAATCCTTCTTTTCAAATATGCCAGAAGTGAACCCAACTCTCTCACTTTCCAGAAACTTAACTCCATCAGAATCAAAACCCCAAGAATTCTTTGGTAGGTTTTGATGGAAGTTTAACTGAAAGGGAACATGGTAGATCTAATATTCTAAACCGTGAGGCTGAGGTTGTTGCTGGATTTGTGAAATCCTTGAAGGATGGAGAAATTGGTAAATCTGAGGACTAAATGAGGAACCTGATCCCACAAGTCCTTCTTATGAAGTCAATTTTAATGATGATTTTTTTTCTTTGAGCTCTGTGTATAAACAAACTTCTAATCCAGTAAAAAGGATTGATAAAAAGTAGGCTGATTGATGATGAAGTGGCATGTCCTGCTGATGTGGTTATGGAAGAAAGAATGAAATGAAATTTACTTGTGTGAAAGAATTAAAAATTAAAAATTAAATAAAAGGGTTGGTTGAGAAAGATGCAGCAGATGATAAGGGTAAACTGATTAAGAAGAAAAATAGGGAGACATGGCTGCTCAGGGATAGAAAGGGTAGTGTTAGTGAGGTACCTTGTTCCTTACAGAAGCAAAAGGTTGATCCATTAGGTTTTGAGGGAGAATATTTTGAAGTCTCAAAAAGTATTGTAAGGCAGAGTGTTGACTCTGATATTGCTAAAAATGGAGGAACTTCTTGACATTGTTGTGTTCAAAAAATAGAATCACCTCTTTGTTCCTCCAAGTCCCAATGTCTCTGAAGTAGAAGTAAAAAGTTCTATGATTTATGTGATACTTTGGTGCTATATGTGCATAGGACTGAGTTTTTTCATGATAAGCAGAAGCTTGGGGAGATTCTTGATGATCTGATTGATGGTTCAGCCTACTTAGATAGGTTGCGCACCAGGTCCTCGTAGACCCTCGGCAGAATAGAATGCTGAGTTGAAAGGTGAAAATGAAAGATTGAGGAAAAAGGTAGAGGTACTGAGAGAGCCGATGATCATTGATTAAAGGAGAGTAAATGAACTCATGGACAAGCTCATCAAGGCCTTATCCCCTTACTTTTCTTCCTGCCCAGTGATCCATGTCTTTCACTCTTTCCAAATTCCCTTGAATTCTTATCTTCTTTTGATCCATATATTTGATGGCATTGGTACTTCAGTTGTTTAAATTGTCATATTATGTATTGTTAAAACTACTGTGCTTTTATTATAATTACTCCACTATGGGCAATCACTCTATTTTGTGCACTGACATTCATTTGTTGTTCTTGTTATTGTTTATATTGTGTTGCCCAAATGGCATGAGTTAATGCTGATGAACTTCTTTTTGGTTGTGCTTTTTCTGTTATTCTTTTCGATGATTCCAAAAGGGGGAAGTTATATAGGTGTCAACATGGGTTTGAAAGTTCTCTGCTTGGTGAAAATAGTTGTGCATGAAAGTTATATAGGTGTCAACACGGGGAGGAACAAAATCGAATTGATATATTGTGTTGTACATGAAAGATAGCTTTGCTTTGCATGGGGAACGTTGCAATTAATATGTTGATTATAGGTCTGATCAGTAGGAAAGCATGTGATGAATTTGGTTCTCAAGAGGATTAATAATTTTGGGTTTGTTATCATCAAAAAGTGGGAAATTGATCTAAGTTACATGATGTCATATTTTGATGATGACTGTCATGACCCAAACCCCGCACTGGTCATGAGGGCGCCTCTCATGAAGACAAGGCCAGCCAACTTACCCAACTCATCTCTTTCAAAAATAGTTAAGCATAAATGAACAGCAAAAATATGACTTAATAATATTAATTAACTATGTTACAACCCAACACAGCCCTAATCGGGGTGTCACAAGTCACGAGAAACTATTAGAATATAACTACCACTACAAGTCTGAAATATACAAATAGGACTGATAAAACAAAGGAAGAACATGTGGTGCTACGAACGCTGGCAGTCACCTCGCTAATCTCCATTAACTTAGCCAATGATCAGCTCAAAACCCGATACCGGGTGAACAAATACCTGCATCTGCACACGGGGTGCAGGGAGTAAAGTGAGTACTCCAACTCAGTGAGTAACAAAAGTAAATAATAACTGGGCAGTAAGAAATCACGTAAAGAAAACCATCATGTTGTATAGAAGCAGGGTACAATCCTTTGAAAAACAGTAAGGTTGTGAAATCTTCTGAAAATATCTTGGCTCAGTTTAAAGCCCTTTTGAAAATGATCTTTTCAACAGTTACGAAAACGATTTCAAACAGTTAGTGTTGATAAGCACCGAAGAATCCGCCCCTCGGGCATAAATACCACAGTATAACAGGTAAAAAGGTAAATAAATATGCAAGATGCGCACATAAAAGTTTGCCCCTCGGGCAATATCTCAAAATAGTACCAGCCCCTCGGGCTCAATCTCAGAAACACTCTCAGCCCCTTGGGCTCTCTCTCTCAGATCACTCTCAGAATAGTATCATATAGTAACCGTTGTGGCGTGCAGCCCGATCCATATATCGCTGCAGCGTGCAGCCTGATCCATATCTCGCTGCGGCGTGCAGCCCGATCCATATGGGTACTCGCGCTCACTGTGGGGGTGCAGACTCCGAAAGGGCTC
>MU750979.1:153029-167469 GCA_026770625.1 Nicotiana glauca | reverse complement strand
CAGCAAGTTGTCTATTCCCAAACTACCCTCCCTGATGCCCTGGAACTACTGAAATTACTATCCTACCCCAAGCCCTTTCAATATGCACTAAAATCTATCAGCTATAACCAATTCACCTAATCAACAAACTTAAATAGAACAAACAAGTATTCGAATCACTAAACTCAATCATCAATTGAATTCGAATTAAATCCAACAGCATCACAACCTAGATGAAGGATTCAATGATTCTGAGCAAATCACAATTCTTAATTAAAACTTAGACAAAAGATGAATGAGCATTGTAAATTCATTGAATCGAGAACAAACTGAACTTATAGGCAAAAATTGATGAACAATAAAGGAAAGTAAAAGCTTAACAGACCATTACTAAACAATCACAAACAAACCGGATCAACGACTTAATAAAAGACATTCAAAAACGAAGCTAAAGCATGGTAGGATAATGAACACAAAATGAAAAANGTTGAGTCTTTGTTATTTGTTCTTCATTTGTAACTCCTACTTAGCTTAGTTAGAAGCATTGTGTAGGAAACCCTTTATAAATCATAAAGCCTTGTGTTTCTGTCTTGGCTAGAGTTAGTTGAGTTGTGAAGCCTTTGTAATAGAGTTATGACAAAGTGGCTTGTAATAATTTTATTACAAGTTAGAGTGATTAAAGTCTTTGTAACTAGAGAGTAACAAAGTGGCTTGTTGTAAGAGTATCACAAGTTAGTTGAGTTGAAGTGTTTGTAATGGAGTCATTACAAAGTGGCTTGTAATAGGTGTTTACAAGTTAGTGAAGTTGAAAGCCTACACGTATAGGTCGTGATTTTTGTCCCCTTGATTTAGGATTTTTCCACGTAAGAATCCTTTAAGCTTTTTATTTATTGCTGAGCTACTGTGGGAACAATTAGAGAACCTGATTCCCTATACTGGTTGGTTTTACAGTTTGTTGCTTATAGTGGGAAGTGATAGAGAATATGGTTCTCTATACATTCTAGTGGATGCTTAGTTTCTATATGATTCATACAAGTATTGCTCGGATTACTACAACATAGACTACTAACTGAAAATATATGAGATACAAGTAAACTCCTTGGCGGTTAAAACAACATGGCAAATTCCAGAGCATGTCTTCTCAGATGTAGTACTGCCACCAAAAGGAAAAATCAAATCGGAAGGCCTAAAAAGAAGAGACGCATCGGAGGTTGGGAAGGAAATACAGTTACGTGTGCACTATGCGGGAAAAAAAGATATAACTAGAGAACTTGCCAAAATATTCTAAAGAGAGGTTGATATAATGTTTCAGTATTTTTCTAGAACTCATATATCGTAGAATCATATCATTTGAATTGCAAAGAAATAAAGTACATGCCTTGCACTAGACATATACTTGGTATGGTGATTCTTACATTTTGACAAAAAGTTTATATGGCTACTTGTGTTTTCAATAAGAATCTGCTTATCTGCTATTTTAGTACATAAAAGTGGGATGCATTTACATCTAGTTGCTGCAGGAATAAAATGCTCAAATATAATGTGATGCCCAAGTGGTATATCTGTATACCTTATTGGTATGAAAATATGTTTAGAAATAAAAGTGGTGCCCCAAATGCAACATCTATACATACATCGTTAACAAAATGAGAATGCTTTGCATCTCATGTCAGTATTGAAGTATAATAAATTGGAAGCCACCATGTAGTTATTGTAGGGAAAAAAGCTACTGAAATAAAATGTGATACCTAAATGGTATATTTGTATACTTTATTGGTATATAGTTGTATTGCACTAATATGGTTAAACAAAACATGTGCAGAAATACAAGTGGTGCACCAAAAAAAATGCAACATTTGTACATACTTCCTCGCCAAAATATGCACACTTTGCAACTCATGTCAGTATTTACATCTAGTTGCTGCAAGAAAAAAGGTACACAAATACAACGTGATACCCAAATGGTATTTTGTATACCTTATTGGTATATAGTTCTATTGAACTAATATACCTTAACCAAAATTTTACATAATACAAGTGGTGCAGCAATGTAAAATCTGCACACAATTTCTTAGATGCAACTATCACTAAAACCTGCTATTAATACAAATCCAAAACCTACCAAATATGAAGTAAAAGTATCTTCTTTTGACTCTTCCTCTCCTTCAAAAGCTAATCCGAATCCTCGAGAGTAAAAAAAAGATGCAGCTTTAATTCTTGTAATTAAAACCTACAGTTTTTCAAAATGAAACAAAATAAAGATAGATTCCAACATTAAAACGGTTATACCAATATATTGTACTATTACAATTGTATCCCTAGAACACACTTTTAAAAACTAGCAATTTTAAAATCTAATAATGCAAAATACCATACTTACCAAAAACTATTAAAATCATGCAAAGTTTTCGTGCTACGATTAACTAAAAGCAAAAAGAGATCTATATTGGAGCCTCAGATTCACTTGATTCACCATGAAACTGCTTGTTCCTCCTATAGTGCCACAACGGTATACTAAACCTAGCTCGAAGACCATCCATATCAAAATTAGGAACAGGGTTTGGAATACCTTCAGTAATGTACCCAGCAAAGCAACATATACTCCACAATCTATGATATAAAATAAATGAATAGAATATAAGATTAGTAGTGAAAAATTTTAATGTCACAACCCGGATTCCCACCCTCGAGAGTCGTGATGGCGCCTACTAACACGAGCTAGGCAAGCAAATTGATTGCACAACTTACTTTTTTTACCCATTTTACATTCATCAGCAATTTTAATAGCATGAATAATATTTAAACGAAGGAATATAACATAAGCGGAAGAAAAAAAACCATAAGTCATCTGAACATTAGTATCTAATACAACTGTTTGAGTCTCAACTACCCAGAACTGGTGTCACAATTTTACAGACGGTCTAAGAATACTATAAATAGAGGGTTTGAAAGAAATAAATACAACACTGTCTCTAGAAATACATGAAAGAAACAGTGATAATAAATAGAAGGAGACGCCAAGGCCTGCGGACGCCTGCAGGACTACCTCAGGTCGACTGATGATCATGAATTAGCAATCCCACTACGGTCCAAAGTCTACAACACTGGGGTCTATACAAAAGAATGCAGAGTGTAGTATCAGCACAATCGATAGATGTGCTTGCAAGTTCCTAGCCTAACCTGGGTGAAATAGTGACGAGGCTAGGACCAAACTACCAAATATACCTGTGCAGTTATATAATATACACCGGAAAGTAAAGCAGAAATAAAGAAATAAAGAATGGAGGGGGAAACATGCTTCGGGGAATAACAGGTAAAAATAGAATATCAAGAGAATTATGAAGGAATCAAAATTCAACTTCTAACAAGGATAGGGAAAACAAAGCGGATTTCACTCTCTTTTCACATCTTGTTGCAGACGTGCAATCCGATCCCATTTCCTGTATCTCGTGGCAGGCGTGCCACCTGCTCCCACTTTATTTATCTTGTGGTAGGCGTACCACCCGCTTCCATTTTATTATATCTTGTGGTAGGCATACCACCTGCTCCCATTTCATTATATCTTGTGGTAGGCGTACCACCCGCTCCCATTTCATTATGTCTTATGGTAGGCCTACCACCCGCTCCCAATTCATTATATCTTGTGGTAGGCGTACCACCCGGTCACAGTTACAAGCCAACAATAATTACAAGGAATCCCGGCAAGGGAACAACAATATCGAACAAACATCCTGGCAAGGGAACAATAATATCTCAACAATATCTCGGTAAGGGAAACAATAATATCAAACAAACATCCCGACAAGCGAACAATAAGTCAAAAATTAAAATGCGGTAATTAACATCCCTGCAAGGGAGATAAAAATAAATCAACAATAGCCCGGCAAGGTTGACAACATAATGATCTCTTCTCTTTCTCACTTTTGCTTCACAATTCACTTTACTACTCGAGCCAATGCTCTAAAAGTTCAATTTTCACTTATACTTTCACAACTCGTTATACAACTTGAGCCAACGCTCCTCAATGTTGGTATGTCACAATTCTTTCCACAAACTTTATACCACAAATAGAAACCACCACTAAGGCATGAAAGATTCAACAAAGTCATGATAATCACAATATAAAGACTCACATGCATGCTAGACACCGACGTATAGATACTCGTCACCATGCCTATACGTCATACTCCCCAATTAACACGTAGAAAATAGACACAACTCCTAATCCCTCAAGCTAAGGTTAGATCAAACACTTACCTCGATGCCACGAACATAATTCGCGATTCAATTATAGCTTTACCCCTTAATTCCACCACCAATTCGCTCGTATCTAGTCACAAGTTACTTAATTACATCAATAAATGCTAAATGGATCAATTTGAATCCATGAAAATGAATTTTCCAAAGTTTTACCCAGAAGTCAAAAATCGCCCCCGGGCCCACATGGTCAAAACCCGAGGTTCGAACCTAAACCTGATCACCCATTCCCCCACGAACTCAAATATATAATTTGTTTTGAAATCTAAACCTCAAATCGAGATCCAAATCCCCAATTTTTGAAAAACTTAGGTTCTATCCAAAACACCCAATTTCCTCCATAAAAATCATTGATTTTGAGTTGAAATCATGTTAAAAGATATTAAGGAGTGAAGAAAATGAGTTAGAAATCACTTACCAACATTTCGGAGAAGAAAGGTTGTTTGAAAAATCTCCTCTTATGTTTTTGGGGATTTGAAAAATAAAAAGTAACTAAAAATCTCGTCCAAATATTCTATTCTCATGTGTCCTGTGCAGACCGCACAAAATCAACTGCGACGGCACAGCACTACTTGTGTTCTGCAGTGACATGTCTTAGTAATTTTGCCATAACTTTCTCTACAGATGTCCAATTGCCTATTATAATATGTTTCTGAAAACTAGATTCAAATATCTACTGCATTTGTTTATAAAATCCCCAAATTCCTCGTAGATCAAAAGATATGAGTTCTGAAGCCGGACCAGTGGACCGCACAAAATCAACTGCGGCCACCCAGTCACCAGTGCGAACAGCACAAAAACTACTGTGGTCAGCACTGCAGGTTTAGAGGTTTGCACTTCTTTGCACCTGCAACATCCATGTTTTTAAGCCTAAGACATCCCGGGACCTACCCAAAACTCACCCGAGCCCTCGGAACTCCAAACCAAGTGTGCATACTAACTCAAAAAACATCATATGGACCTACTCGTGCAATCACATCATCAAAATAACATGTAAAATCATGAATTAAACCTCAAAACTCAACATTTTCATCAAGAACTCTCAAAGTTCAGAACTCTTCAACCGGAAGTCCAACTCATGTCAAATAAACTCCGCTTTTCACCAAATTTCACATAATTATCTTAAATTATATATAAGACCTGTAACGGGTGCTGGAACCGAAATACAGGCCCAATACCAATATTTTCTAATCAAAATTCATTTCCAAACTATATAAACAATTTCAGAAAACAATTTTCTTCAAAAATACATTTCTTGGGCTTGGGACCTCGGAATTCGAGTCCGGGCAAACGCCCAAGTCCCATATTTTTCCTACGGATCCTTGTCGCACCTCCTTTTTCCGCTACCACACCCTGTGAAGGGTGTAGTAGAGGGGAGGTTTTACAATTAAAGGACAATCGAAATGGGATTTATTATTAAGAGTTAGAGTCGCCACTTGAGAGATTTATGGTGTCCCCAGTTAATGGTTTGAATCCCGAATCGAGGAAAAAGTTGACTCTATATTACAGTCTACGAATCAAAAATCCGGATAAGCAATTCTGTTAACCCAGGAGAAGGTGTTAGGCATTCCCGAGTTCCGTGGTTCTAGCACGGTCGCTTAACTATTATATTCGGCTTAATTATCTGATTTTTATACATGATGAACTTATGTGAAAATTTTAACTTTTTACCGCTTTTATTATTATTATTTTTAATGAGAATTGCAACATCGTGAAAATGCGTCTCGAACCACGTCACATCAATGTACCCGTGATTATTGACACATTTCGAATCCATTGAGATTTGGATTTGAGTCACATAAATGTGCACCCGAGTTTAGGGAGGTAATGTTATTAAAATACGCACCTAAAGAGACTAACGCATTATTATATTGGGGAAGGCTGTGAAATTCGCTAAACGGCTCGTCCCGAAATTTCAGTGTTTTAATATATACAATTAACAAAGGCCCCGCAAATTATTGCATTTTTATTGAGCGAGGCTCATCTCATTTTTATTTATTTAAAAGGCAAACCTAAAAGTGACTATCATTTGCTATTAATGTTGTCTCTAAAAAATAAAGAAAAGGTCATAATTAATTAACATGCTTGAAAAGGCCCTAACTTATTAGTTATTAGATTAAACAAACACAAATGAAAAATTGCACTCGAACTTGTACAAAAGGATAGTTAGTCATAGACCTTGGCCCAGGTCCATACGAACACATGAATCTGACTGGACCTGGGCCATTCAATGGAGTGCTAAGGCCCGAAAACCTTGTAAATAGGCTAATTCATTAAACCAAATGGATCCGCAGTTTTAACTATACTAAATGCTTATTGAAGTTACTCTACATTTGTACAAGTGTGTTCGACAATTTACAATGAACGAATTTATCAACTTGAACCTTTATTCTCGAGATTTTGCCAAAATTACCACATTAACTTTAAAGGACTATTTTACTTTCATGTATTAACTAGATTTAAAACACCTATCCGTGTGAGGTTATTGCAACGTGAACTAAAGCTAACACTTATAAAATTATACTCAACTAAAGGGGTTAATAACCAAGTTGCGAAATCAATTTAATTACCCAGGCTGAATACTAACGGTAATTGACTAAATATTCTATCTCATTTTTTGGACTGCCTTTAAATATATATATTAAGAGAACATATAACAGGCGATTAACTCAAATTAACGTAATCTACTCTACTAACCTAACAGCGGCTACAACTAGTACTCCACATGTAAAATAGACTTATTGAATCCGAGATACAATAGTTTATAGTCCATTTGATAAAAAACGAAATAAAAAAAATTCCGACAACTATGAATTTAAATGCTGAAACAGAAATCCGGAATCAACGCATTGCTGCACATTTCATTTCACTTTCTCAACTGGGATTCTACATTTTGATGAAATAGGAAGTGTACTTGGAAATGTTTACAATGGGAGAAAATGAAGATCAGCAGCAGCAATACAACAAAAGTTGCAACAGCAATACAACAGCAGACAATCAGCAGCAGCAAATGAAGCAATTAACACAGCCAAGACAGTACCAAATCGATCAAAATGAAACCCAACAAACAACAGAATAACAGCACCCAATAGCTGATCCCAAAACAGCTTATTTTCAATCAAATACCAATCGGAATGCAGTACCCGCAACCAAAGGATGAATTCGAAAATATAACTTGACAGTTAAAGTTGGAGCTCTCTTTTAGTTTTCAATTAAATAGTATTAGTTGAACTAATTGACTCCTTAAACTTTCTGAGAAAAAAAATTTTCAAAGTTCAAAAATCAGTCCCCTAACTCTGTCCAAACTCCCCCTATTTATACAACCCCTCCCCCCCACCCTTTATCACTCTTGGGGAAATTTTAAACTAATAGGAAAACACATCTGCCCATAATATTCTCTTACACCCCACTACTAAGTGTCTTGTGTCATTTTTAATTCCAAGTTATGGGTGCCTATTTGTTTAATCAACCCCTTTACCTCCCCATTATGTTTTGTTCCCCACTACAATATTTTAATGGTACTTTAGTGCCTACTGGATAGAACACTCAACATAAATAATTCAGCAAGTTGTCTATTCCCAAACTACCCTCCCTGATGCCCTGGAACTACTGAAATTACTATCCTACCCCAAGCCCTTTCAATATGCACTAAAATCTATCAGCTATAACCAATTCACCTAATCAACAAACTTAAATAGAACAAACAAGTATTCGAATCACTAAACTCAATCATCAATTGAATTCGAATTAAATCCAACAGCATCACAACCTAGATGAAGGATTCAATGATTCTGAGCAAATCACAATTCTTAATTAAAACTTAGACAAAAGATGAATGAGCATTGTAAATTCATTGAATCGAGAACAAACTGAACTTATAGGCAAAAATTGATGAACAATAAAGGAAAGTAAAAGCTTAACAGACCATTACTAAACAATCACAAACAAACCGGATCAACGACTTAATAAAAGACATTCAAAAACGAAGCTAAAGCATGGTAGGATAATGAACACAAAATGAAAAAAAAGCCATAAATTCTGAATTTTTATAGAACCATTAAAATAGAGCCATACTAACAAAATAATGAAGGTGAAAGACAGACCTGAAGGAGCTTTCCGATTAAACCGAAATGAAGCAACAATTACAACTGCACATTGATACGGCTTTAAACGAAATCAAAAACATTGAACCAGAATCTCGGACGAAGACTTCAACTTTGATGTAAACAAAATCTGTCCGGACAGTGAACGTCTCAAACAAACAACTGAAGATGATGACTGACGACGACAACGAACGTCCTAAAGAAGATGACTGAAGACGACCGAACAAGCCGAAGACGAGGACTGACGACGAGCAGTTAGTATTTGATGACGAGCATGGTGTTTGATGACGTGACTGGGTGATCGGGGGCGGTGCGACTACTGATCGTTTGGTCGTTTGGAGCTATCTTCATGGTTGTTTGGATTGGTCGTTGGTGTGAGTTGACAGAAGAAGAAAAAGACGACGCAACAAAGGGTGGTCGTTTGGTTTCGTGAAGGAGAGATGAGGGTGGTCGTTTTGGTCGACGGGGACGCTGATCTGAAGACGAAAAAGGGCAGCTGCTAGTGGTTCGCTGGAGATGAAGGTTTTGGAGATGATGAAGACGTAGCAGCGGCTGTTTTGGTGGTGGACGACGGGGATGGCTGGATCTTGGGGGTTGTTTGGTTGTTTAAGTTTTGTTAGGGTTTTTGAGGAAGAAGATGATGAAGGTGGGGAGTGTCGGCTAGGTCTAGGGTTTGGGGTTTTAGAGAAATGAGGGGTAAAGTGAAAATAAGGGGGGGTCGTTTGGCTTAGGGACAGATCGGGTCGGGTTGACCTGGTGGGTTTTGGGTTGGACTTATGAGACACTTGGGCCAGGTTAATTCAAATTAGAATAAGAGGCCCAATCCGATTTTCCTTTCATATTTTTTGTTCTCTTCTATTTATCTATCTTTTAATTCCTAATTTAAAACCAAAATCCTAGTTTAAATTAATAAAACCAAAATTAACTTAAAATGCTAACTAACTCCTAATAATAATTATTATACAAAATTAAACATCAATTAAAATAAAATCACACAATTTGGACATCAAATGCTATAATGCAAAGTATATTATTTTTGTGATTTGTTCATTTTTGACAAAACAGACTTAATTACTCCTGATTGTAGAATTAAATCCTGAATGCAACTACAACATATTTTTGTATTTTCATTAATTTAAACAAACAAACACGCACAGACGAATGTAAACAAATCAAAGAAAAATAAAAAAAGTCCTTAAAAATCACATACAACACAAAACCATTTTATTTTGAGTTTTTGGGAGTAATTCTCGTATAGGCCAACAATCACGTGCTCACAGCTGCCCTCTTTGCCCGGAAACACAAAGAGTTTTCGTGCAAAGACAAAGTGAGCGGATACGAGCGATTTTTGCCCATTTGAGTACTCCGTGTGAAGCATTTTGAAAGATTTGACCGAACCTCTACTTCAAAAGGTCTCCTACATATCCTTGGCTAAAAGGGAATCAGGCCAATGTAGTTCGGGACTACCATGGAACTGTAATTTTGCTGTTACTGCTGTTGTTGCATGCTGCTACCGCTTACTGGCCTCCTTATTACACCGTGCTAAACATAAAATAAGAAGCTAGACTAAACTAGTCTATCAATTGCAAAATCTTATCTAGATCTTCAACTCGTTCTTCTTGTATCTCTTGTTGCCTTGTTTGCTCTTCCGATGTTTCTTCATTTTTAACCTAACTCGTTGGCCTCTCTTGATTGCCGAACTTGAACTTATGCTGGGGATTTTTGTTGTAACCTTTCGCTCTCCTGGCGGGTTACTGACTTCAAAACTTGAAATGTAAAGACTGAAATGTATTCCTCTGTTATACGGGCGGGCTCCCGACTTCGAACTGGAAATGTAAAGACTAAAATGTAAAGATTGAAATGTAAAGATTGAAATGTATTCCTTTGTTATAAGGGCGGTCTCCCGACTTCAACGCTTGAAAGGTAAAGACTGAATGTATTCCTCTGTTTTATGGGCGGGCTCCCAACTTCAAAACTCAAAATTTAAAGACTAAAATGTATTCCTCTGTTATACGGGCGGGCTCCCGACTTCATTTTCTTGGAAAATAAAATGCCATTATTATTATCTTAGGAGAAATGGTTCATCGGACTAAGATTTTGAATCTAGGATATAATTCATCAGACTAGGTCCATTTTTGTGTGATCTCAGGAGAAAAATTCATCGGACTGAGATTTTTAATCTTAGGAGAAAAACATCCATCGGACTAAGATTTTTTATCTTAGGAGGAAAACATCCATCGGACTAAGATTTTGACTCTAGGAGATAATTCATCAAACTAGGTCCATTTTTGTGTGATCTCAGGAGAAAGATTCATCAGACTGAGATTTTGACTCTTGGAGATAATTCATCAGACTAGGTCTATTTTGTTGCTTTACTTGAAACCTTCCAATTATTGCTTCCCACTTCTTATTGTATTATCCAAAATTTCAATTGTTGTCTTTCACTTATTATTATCTTATCTGTAAATATCCAACTATTGCTTTCAATTATCAATTCTTGCCTTCCCCTTTTGTTATCTTATCTGGGTCTTTCCGGCTGTTGCCTTCACATCTTTGTTGTTATCTTTTCTAAGTCTTTCCAACTGACTTCTTATTATCTTAGGAGAAATTCATCAGACTAATATTTTTTTTTTATCTTAGGAGGAAAATATCCATCGGACTAAGATTTTATCTTAGGACAAAAACATCCATCGGACTAAGATTTTTTATCTTAGGTGGGAAAAATATCCATCGGACTAAGATTTTTTAATCTTAGGAGGGAATTCATCGTACTAAGATTTTATCTTAGGAGAAAAACATCCATCGGACTAAGATTTTTTAATCTTAGGAGGAAAACATCCATCGGACTAAGATTTTTTAATCTTAGGAGGAAAACATCCATCGGACTAAGATTTTTATCTTAGGAGGAAAAACATCCATCGGACTAAGATTTTTTTATCTTAGGAGGAAAACATCCATCGGACTAAGATTTTTATCTTAGGAGGAAAAACATCCATCGGACTAAGATGTTTATCTTAGGAGAAAATTCATCGGACTAAGATTTTTTCATCTTAGGAGGAAATTCATCGGACTAAGATTTTTTCATCTTAGGAGAAACAATTCATCGGACTAAGATATTTATCTTAGGAGAAATAATTCATCGGACTAAGATTTTTTCATCTTAGGAGGAAATTCATCGGACTAAGATTTTTTCATCTTAGGAGAAATACTTCATCGGACTAAGATGTTTATCTTAGGAGAAAATTTGCACTGCTTTGTTCCTGTTACATACAAAGAAAAATTTTGTCAGTTTTGAAAATGGTGGTCGGTTAATGACATTCTTGTTGGGGGTGATTTCTTCCTTCCCTTAAATCTTGTGTTATCTTCCTTCTTCCTCAAGTGGGTACCTTATCTGCATTCTATTACCGTTGTCCTTCTTTGCCTCGTAAACCATTTCCTTCTTACTTGAATTATCTTTCTTCCAGAACTGCTTCCCCTAAAACTTGTATCATCTTCCTCTTTCAAAACTACTTCCTTCCGAATTTGTGTTGCATCCCTCTTAACTGCTCGGGATAACACTGCTAGCAAAATTTTCTTTTGATTTTCCTGCTAGGGAATTATTTACTTACCTGCTGGGGATAACACTGCTAGGGGAATCTCCTTTCTTCCCCTTCCTCTTTTTTTTAATTATATTTTTTTTCAAAACTACTTCCTTCAAAACTTTTATTTTCTCTCAACACTCCTGAGGATAAAAATGTTATCAACTGGGGATAACACTGTTAAGGATAACACTGCTAGGGGAATTTTCATTCCTTCGAAACTGGTGCTTCATTCTTCCGAAAACTGTTGGGGATGACACTGGCCTTTTGCTTTTTCTAAACACAAGTTTCATCCTTTTGTTTTGTTCGCTAGGGAATACAATTTCCTTCATCAAAACTTGTCGTTTTCTTTCTTTCAACACTGCTGGAGATAACATTAGTTCAAAGACCACTTCCCTTGTGTTATTTTTCTTCTTCCCCAAATGGACACCTGATTTCTAGAAAATTTTCAAAATGGAAAGAAAATTTTCTGCCCCAGTTTGATAATCTTCCTAGTATCATGCCTCTCTGCCATCAATGACATTTCCCGTCCCTATTGCAAATCAAAGAAAATTCTGTCAGTTTAAAGGTGGTGGTTGGTTGTGATGCTCCTGCTGGGGATGATATTCCCGCTGGGGATGATATTCCTGCTGGTCTCAGAACGACTCGCCCTGCTTTGGGTCGTCTGGCCATCTTGAAACTTGACCGATAACTTCCTACCTGCTCGAGGATTCCTTATTCACAAACCTCTTAACCATTACTTCCAGTCTTCTTATCTGACCCCCCACATTTCCTATGACAGTTGACTCTGCTAGAGGATCTCGCATGTTTTACTGATGAACCATTTTCTTCATTCATCTGTGTCATTAAAAATACCCTTTTCTGTTGGGGATGTCCCTCTTCGTTTGTGGCATAGCTCGGGAACGAGCATTTCCCCGACCTCTGAGTCTCATATGAATTTCCCAAATCATGTCCATCGCTCTCTGCGTTGTTCTTTATTGATTCATCCCCGGGCCTTGGCTTTGAGGTCTATAACCTTTGATTTCTGCGGGGAATATCCTTCTTGACACTGGTCCATCCTTTTGTCAATCTCCTCTTGTTGGGGATATCCTTCTGGACATTGGCCTTGCGCTTGCTCCTCCTGACTTATACCACTTGGATGTTCTAATCAGATCTCGTCTTGCATAATTGGAAAGCATGATGGCAAATTTTGAAGTCATTTCTCACAAACAGACTCTGTTAGGGAATTCTTGATGAAAGGAGAACAATANTTGATTTTGAGTTGAAATCATGTTAAAAGATATTAAGGAGTGAAGAAAATGAGTTAGAAATCACTTACCAACATTTCGGAGAAGAAAGGTTGTTTGAAAAATCTCCTCTTATGTTTTTGGGGATTTGAAAAATAAAAAGTAACTAAAAATCTCGTCCAAATATTCTATTCTCATGTGTCCTGTGCAGACCGCACAAAATCAACTGCGACGGCACAGCACTACTTGTGTTCTGCAGTGACATGTCTTAGTAATTTTGCCATAACTTTCTCTACAGATGTCCAATTGCCTATTATAATATGTTTCTGAAAACTAGATTCAAATATCTACTGCATTTGTTTATAAAATCCCCAAATTCCTCGTAGATCAAAAGATATGAGTTCTGAAGCCGGACCAGTGGACCGCACAAAATCAACTGCGGCCACCCAGTCACCAGTGCGAACAGCACAAAAACTACTGTGGTCAGCACTGCAGGTTTAGAGGTTTGCACTTCTTTGCACCTGCAACATCCATGTTTTTAAGCCTAAGACATCCCGGGACCTACCCAAAACTCACCCGAGCCCTCGGAACTCCAAACCAAGTGTGCATACTAACTCAAAAAACATCATATGGACCTACTCGTGCAATCACATCATCAAAATAACATGTAAAATCATGAATTAAACCTCAAAACTCAACATTTTCATCAAGAACTCTCAAAGTTCAGAACTCTTCAACCGGAAGTCCAACTCATGTCAAATAAACTCCGCTTTTCACCAAATTTCACATAATTATCTTAAATTATATATAAGACCTGTAACGGGTGCTGGAACCGAAATACAGGCCCAATACCAATATTTTCTAATCAAAATTCATTTCCAAACTATATAAACAATTTCAGAAAACAATTTTCTTCAAAAATACATTTCTTGGGCTTGGGACCTCGGAATTCGAGTCCGGGCAAACGCCCAAGTCCCATATTTTTCCTACGGATCCTTGTCGCACCTCCTTTTTCCGCTACCACACCCTGTGAAGGGTGTAGTAGAGGGGAGGTTTTACAATTAAAGGACAATCGAAATGGGATTTATTATTAAGAGTTAGAGTCGCCACTTGAGAGATTTATGGTGTCCCCAGTTAATGGTTTGAATCCCGAATCGAGGAAAAAGTTGACTCTATATTACAGTCTACGAATCAAAAATCCGGATAAGCAATTCTGTTAACCCAGGAGAAGGTGTTAGGCATTCCCGAGTTCCGTGGTTCTAGCACGGTCGCTTAACTATTATATTCGGCTTAATTA
>MU750979.1:68839-128278 GCA_026770625.1 Nicotiana glauca | reverse complement strand
GGTTGGACTTGTGAGACACTTGGGCCAGGTTAATTCAAATTAGAATAAGAGGCCCAATCCGATTTTCCTTTCATATTTTTTGTTCTCTTCTATTTATCTATCTTTTAATTCCTAATTTAGAACCAAAATCCTAGATTAAATTAATAAAACCAAAATTAACTTAAAATGCTAATTAACTCCTAATAATAATTATCACACAAAATTAAACATCAATTAAAATAAAATCAAACAATTTGGACATCAAATGCTATAATGCAAAGTATATTATTTTGTGATTTTTTCATTTTTGACACAACAGACTTAATTACTCCTGGTTGTAGAATTAAATCCTGAATGCAACTGCAACATATTTTTGTATTTTCATTAATTTAAACAAACAAACACGCACAGACGAATGTAAACAAATAAAAGAAAAATAACAAAAATCCACAAAAATCACACACAACACAAAATTATTTTATTTTTAATTTTTGGGAGTAATTCTCGTATAGGGCAAAAATCATGTGCTCACAATCCTCCGGGGCCGTCAAATCACGGGACCGAGTTCGTTTACTCAAAACATTGACCTAAGTCAAATTAATTTATTTTATAGTCAAATTTTAATAATTTTTCACATATTTTCACATATAGGCTTTCTGACTATGCGCCCGGACTATGCACGAAAATCGAGGTGACGTTAAAAGAAGTTCTTAAGGCTTCTAAATGTAAAATTCATTTAAAACAAGTGATGACCTTTTGGGTCATCACCTTCTCCACCTCTAAAACAACCATTCGTCCTCGAATGTATAGAAGAAGGAAGTACTTGAGTCGGGTAAAAGATGGGGATAACGGCTCCGCATATCGGACTCGGACTCCCAGGTCGATGCCTCAACAGGCTGACCTCTCCACTGAACACGAACAGAAGGAAAACTCTTCTATCTCAACTAACGAACCTGCCATTCTAGAATAGCTACCGGCTCGTCCTCATAAGACAAGTCCTTGTCCAACTGGACATTCTGAAATCTAACACGTGGGATGGATCGGTGTGATACTTCAGAAGCATGGACACATGAAACATTGGATACACGGCTGATAAGCTCGGCGGCAATGCAAGTCTATAAGGCACCTCTCCCACTCGATCAAGAATATCAAATGGGCCAATGAACCTAGGGTTAATCTTGCCCTTTTTCCCAAATCTCATCACACCCTTCATAGGCGACACTCGAAGCAATACCCACTCACCAACCATGAATGCCAAATCACGAACCTTATGGTCAATATAGCTCTTTTTCCTGAACTGAGTTGTACGAAGCCTATCTTGAATAATCATGACCTTGTCCAAGGCATCCTGAACCAAATCCGTACCCAACAACTGAGCCTCTCCCGGCTCGAACCATTTAACCGGAGACCGACACCATCTACCATATAAAGACTCATAGGGAGCCATCTGAATACTCGACTGGTAGCTGTTGTTGTACGCAAACTTGGCTACAGGAAAAAACTGATCCCACGAGCCTCCAAATTCAATGACACAAGCTCGGATCACATCCTCCAAAATCTGAATGGTCCGCTCGAATTGACCGTTCGTCTGAGGATGAAATGATGTGCTCAACTCAACCCATGTGCCCAACTCTCGCTGAACTGCCTTCCAGAAATATGAGGTAAATTGCGTACCTCGATCCGAAATGATAGACATAGGCACACCATGCAGACGAACAATATCCCAGATATAGATCTTAGCTAACCTCTCGGAATAATATGAGACTTTCACAGGAATGAAGTGCGCTGACTTGGTCAACCTATCAACAATGACCCACACTCCATCGAACTTCTTCTAAGTCCTGGGAGCCCAGTAACAAAGTCCATAATGATACACTCCCACTTCCACTCAGGTACCTCAATCTTCTGAAATGAACCACCGAGACTCTAATGCTCATACTTAACCTGCTGACAATTCAAACACCGAGCCACATACGCAATGATATCCTTCTTCATTCTCCACCACCAATAATGCTGCCGCAAGTCCTGATACATCTTCGCGGTGCCCGGATGAATAGAGTACCGCGAACTATGGGCCTACTCTAAAATCAACTCTCGAAGACCATCTACATAAGGCACACAAACTCGATCCTGTAATCGCAAAACTCCGTTATCACCTATGGTAACCAGCTTGGCACCTCCATGTTGAACCGTGTTTCGAAGGACACAAAAATGGGAATCATTATACTATCAATCCCGGATACACTCCAATAATGAAGAATGAGCGACTGTGAAAGCTAACACACTGCTGGGCTCAGAAACATCCAACCTCACTAACTGACTGGCCAAAGCCTGAACATCCAAAGCAAGTGGTCTCTCACTGACCGAAATATAAGCTAAATTGCCCATGCTGGCTGACTTCCTACTCAGGGCATCGGCCACCACATTGGCCTTTCCTGGATGATATAAAATGGTGATATCATAGTCCTTCAACAACTCCAACCACCTTCTCTACCTCAAATTCAACTCCTTTTGCTTGAACAAATACTGCAGACTCTTGTGATCCGTGAACACCTCACATGACACGCCATACAGATAATGCCTCCAAAGCTTCAACGCGTGAACAATGGCTGCTAACTCCAGATCATGAACTGAATAGTTCTTCTCATGAATCTTCAATTGCCATGAGGTATAAGCAATGACTTTGCCATCCTGCATCAACACTGCACCAAGTCCAATACGAGATGCATCATAATAAACTGTATAAGGCCCGAAAACTATGGGAAAAACCAACACCGGTGTCATAGTCAGAGCTGTCTTGAGCCTCTGGAAGCGCGTCTCACACTCGTCCTACCATCTGAATGGGGCACCCTTCTGGGTCAACCTGGTCATCGGGGTAGCGATAGATGAAAACCCCTCCACGAACCGACAATAGTAGCCTGCCAATCAACTCTGAATCTATGTAGCTGATGCTGGTCTAGGCTAGTTCTTGACTGCATCAATTTTCTTCGGATCAACCTAAATACCCTCTGCTGATACAACATGACCCAGGAATGCAACTGAACTCAACCAGAACTCACACTTTGAGAACTTAGAATATAACTGGCTATCCCTTAAGGTTTGAAGAACCACTCTAAGATGTTGCTCGTGCTCCTCCCAGATGCGGGGATATATCAAAATATCATCAATGAAGACTATCACGAATAAATCCAAATAAGGCATGAACACGGTTCATCAAATCCCTAAAAGTTGTTGGGGCATTTTTCAGTCTGAATGACATCACCAAGAACTCATAATGCCCATACCGAGTGCGGAAAGCTGTCTTAGGGACATCAGATGCCCTAATCCTCAACTGGTGGTAGCCAGATCTCAAGTCAATCTTCAAAAATACCTTGGCACCCTAGAGCTGATCAAAAAAATCATCAATGGATAATTATTCTTGATTGTAACCTTGTTCAACTACCAGTAATCGATACATAGTTTCATCGATCCGTCCTTCTTTATAACAAACAACATCGGCGCACACCAAGGCGGAACACTCGGCCTAATGAAACCTTTCTCAAGCAAGTCTTGCAACTGCTCCTTACCCAGGCGCGACCATACGATTCAGCGGAATAAAAATGGACTGAGTGCCCGGAGCCAAATCAATACAAAAGTCAATATCCCTGTCGGGTGGCATACCCGGCAGGTCTGAAGGGAAAACCTGAGGAAACTCACAAAAAACAGGCACAGAATCAATAGAAGAAACCTTACCACCAGAATCACGAACATATGACAAATGGGCCAAACACCACTTCTCGACCATACGCCAAGCCTTCACATAAGAGATAACACTACGGGTAGAATGACTGGGAGTCCATCCCCACTCTAAACGAGGTAAACATGGTAAGGCTAAGGTCACAGTCTTGGCATGACAGTCCAAGATAACATGGTAAGGTGATAACAGTCCATCCCCAATATAACACCGAAATCATCCATGTCTAGAAGCAGCAAATCTACACGAGTCCCAAAACCTCCAATCACCCCTATACATGAATAATGTACACGATTAACCATAATAAAATCACCCACCGGTGTAGAGATATAAATAAGGGCCCTTAAAGAATCACTAGGCACAACCGGATACGACACAAAATAAAATCGAAGCTTCTCTAGCACAAACCAGAACAGTACCTGCACCTCCATCTCTAATATATTTACCTCCACCTCTAGCATTTCTACCTCCACCTCTAATACCTCTAACTCTACCTCTACCTTTACTTCTACCTCTAGCTAACTGAGCGGTCTGGACGAGTCCCTCAATGAAATTCCTCATTGTCTTTCACGGTGGGAAGTATGATAGGAGCATGACGAGCCAAGTTGATGAATCTGATCTCGTACTGAGTAACAGCCATAGAACCCTGCTGGAGAAGCTCAAACTACCTCCGATAGACCTCTCTCTGAGTGATGGGGAGAGACATCTTCAGAAATAGTTGCCTGAATTATTCTCAAGTCAAAGTCGATGACCTAACTAGTATAGCCAAATAATAATCTCTCCAACAAGTCTTGGCGGATCTAGACAAGCGAAAAGTAGCAAAATTGACCCCATTGGTCTCCACGATCCCCATGTTCCTGAGAACCTCATGGCAACTGCCTAAATAGTCTTGGGGATCCTCAGAAGATGCACCGCTGAAAGTAGTAGTGAAAATATTGGTGAAACTTATCCAACCTCCACAAAGCCTCCGAAGACATAGCTGATCTATCATCGGTCTGAGCTGCAGTTCCGCTAACGAAGCGGTACGTGACCTCGCCATTGGTGAAAGAACAAGAGTAGAGGTTTCAACTTAGTAGTGAGAGAACAAAATCGCACGACAGGGAAGAATAGAAGAGAAACTTTTTCTAACTATGTAGCCTCTGGGGGATAAATACAGATGTCTCTGTACCGATCCCTCAGACTCTACTAAGCTTGTCTGTGAACTGTGAGACCTATGTAACCTAGAGCTCTGATACCAACTTGTTACAACCTTGATTCCTACCATTGGGGGTCGTGATGGCGCCTACTAATATGAGCTAGGCAAGCAAATTAATTGAACAATTTACTTTTTTACACATTTTATATTAATTAGCAATTTTAATAACATTTAAACAGCGGAATATAACATAAGCAGAAGAAAAAAAACATAAGCTATCTGAACATGAGTATCTAATACAACTGTTTGAGTCTCGACTGCCCAGAACTGGTGTCACAGTTTAACAGACGATCTAAGAATACTACAAATAGAGGATCTAAAAGAAATAAATACAACATTGTTTCTAGAAATACATGAAAGAAACAGTGATAATAAATAGAAGGAGACGCTAGGGCCTGCGGACGCCTGCATGACTACCTCGGGTCGCCTGATTATCAAGAATCAGCAATCCCACTACGGTCCAAAGTCTACAACACCGGGGTCTGCACAAAAGAGTGTAGAGTGTAGTATCAGCACAATCGACCACATGTCCTGGTAAGTGCCTAACCTAACCTTGGCAAAGTAGTGACAAGGCTAGGACCAGACTACCAAATAAACTTGCGCAGTTATATAATATACACCGAAAAGTAAAGCAGAAATAAACAAATAAAGATTGGAGGGAGAAACATGCTTAGGGAATAACCGGTAAAAATAAAATATTAAGAGAATTATGAAGGAATCAAAATTCAACTTCTAACAAGGATAAGGAAAACAAAGCGGATTTCACTCTCTTTTCACATCTTGTTGGAGGCGTGCAACCCGATCCCATTTCCTGTATCTCGTGGCAGGCGTGCCACCCGCTCCCATTTCACTTATCTTGTGGTAGGCATATCACCTTCTCCCACTTTATTTATCTTGTGCTAGGTACACCACCCGCTCCCATTTTATTATATCTTGTGGTAGGTATACCACCCGCTCCCATTTTATTATATCTTGTGGTAGGAATACCACCCGCTCTCATTTTATTATATCTTGTGGTAGGTGTATCACCCTCTCCTATTTCATTATATCTTGTGGTAGGCATACCAACCGCTACCATTTTAGTATATCTTGTGGTAGGCGTACCACCCGCTCCCATTTTATTATATCTTGTGGTGGGCGTACCACCCGCTCCCATTTCATTATATCTTGTGGTGGGCATACCATCCGCTCCTAGTTACAAGCCAACAATAATTACAAGGAATCCCGGCAAGGGAATAACAATATCAAACAAACATCCCGGCAAGGGATTAATAATATCTCAATAATATCTCGGCAAGGGAAACAATAATATCAAACAAACATCCCGACAAGGGAACAATAAGTCAACAATTAAACCCCGGTAAAGGAACAACATCAATAATATCAACATCCCGCCAAGGGAGATAACAAATAAATCAACAATAGCCCGGCAAGGGTGACAACATAATGATCTCTTCTCTTTCTTACTTTTACTTCACAATTCACTTCACAACTCGAGCAAATGCTCTAAAAGTTCAATTTTCATTTATACATTCACAACTTGTTATATAACTTGAGCCAACGCTCCTCAATGTTCGTAGGTCACAATTCTTTCCACAAAATTTATACCACAAATAGAAACCACCACTAAGGCATGAAAGATATAATGAAGTCATGATAATCATAATATAAAGACTCACGGGCATGCTAGACACTGACGTTTAGATACTCATCACCATGACTATACGTCGTACTCCCCAATTAACTCGTAGCAAATAGACACAACTCCTAATCCCTCAAGCTAAGGTTAGAACAAACACTTACCTCGATGCCACGAACATAATTCGCGATTCAATTATAGCTTTACCCCTTGATTCCACCACCAATTCGCTCGTATCTAGTCACAAGTTACTTAATTACATCAATAAACGCTAAATGAATCAATTTGAATGCATGAAAATGAATTTTCCAAAGTTTTACGCAGAAGTCAAAAATCGCCCCCTGGCCCACATGGTCAAAACCCGAGGTTCGAACTAAAACCCGATCACCCATTCCCCTACGAATTGAAATATATAATTTGTTTTTAAATCAAACCTCAAATCGAGGTCCAAATCCCCAATTTTTGAAAAACCTAGGTTCTACCCAAAACACCCAATTTTCCCCATGAAAATCATCGATTTTGAGTTGAAATCATGTTAATGGATGTCAAAGAGTGAAGAAACTGAGTAGAAATCACTTACCAACGTTTTGGAGAAGAAAGATTGTTTGAAAAATAGCGTTTTATGTTTTTGGGGTTTTGAAAAATAAAAAATAACAGAAAATCCCGTCCAAATATACTATTCTTAGGTGCCCTGTGCGGATCGCACAAAATCAACTTTGGCTGCACAGTACTAATTGTGTTCTGCAGTGACAGGTCTTAGAATTTTCGCCGTAACTTTCTCTAGAGATGCCCAAATGCCTAATATAATATTTTTCTGAAAATTGGATTCGAAGATCTACAACATTTGTTTTTTAAATCATCCTCCAATTTCTTGTAGATAAAAAGATATGAGCTTCTAAAGTCGGACCAGTAAATTTGTGCGGACCGCACAAAATCAACTGCGGCCGCACAGTCACCAGTGCGGACAGCACAAAAAGTACTACGGCCAGCACTGCGGGTTTAGAGGTTTTCACTTCTCCGAACCTGCAACATCCATGTTTTTAAGCCTAAGACATCCCGGGACCTACCCGAAACTCACTCGAGCCCTCGAAACTCCAAACCAAGTGTGCATACTAACTCAAAAACATCATCTGGATCTACTCGTGCGATCACATCATCAAAATAACATGTAAAATTATGAATTAAACCTCAAAACTCAACATTTTCATCAAGAACTCTCAAAGTTCATAACTCTTCAACCGGAAGTCCAACTCACTTCAAATAAACTCCGTTTTACAACAAATTTCAAAGATTTATCTTAAATTATAAATAAGACCTGTACCGGGCGCCGGAACCAAAATACGGGCTCGATACCAACATGTTCTAATCAAAATTTATTTCCAAATCTTATATATAATTTCAGAAAACAATTTTCTTCAAAAATTCATTTCTCGGTCTTAGGACCTCGAAATTCGATTCCGGGCATATGTGACGATCAGGCCGGTCGTCTCATGAGTTACCGACCTATTTTCCCCCATTTCTGCTCCTATTTTCTTTGTTCATCTGTGTTTTGAGGTATCGGATTGGTCGGATTGTATCCGGATTAGTTTTTGGCGAGGTTTGAGACACTTAGTTTTTTTTAAGAAGGCTTAAGTTAGAAAAGTCAACCGGATATTGACTTATGTGTTAGAGGGATCGGATGGGAGTTTCGATTGTTTGGTTAGCTTCGGAGGTAATTTGTGACTTAGGAGTGTGATCGGAATGGGTTTTGGAGGTCCGGAGTAGAATTAGGCTTGAATTGGCGAAGTTGATATCTTGGCGATTTCTGGTTGGTAGCTGAGATTTTGATCCAAAAATCAGAATGGAATTTCGAGAGTTGTAGTAGCTTTTTTTGTGTCATTAGGGATGCGTGTGTAAATTTTTAGGTCATTCAGACGTGGTTTGGTTGGGTTTTTTATCGAAAGCGTATTTCGAAAGATTTTAGAAACTTAGGCTTGAATCCGATATATTTTGAGTAATTCGATGTTGTTTAAGTTGTTTTGATGGTTGGAATAAGTTTGAATAAGGTTTAAGGATTTTTCGGTGCTTTTGTTGAGGTTCCAAGGGCCTCGGGTGAGTTTCGGGTGGTCATTCAGACCATTTTTGGAGTTTGAAAGTTGCAGATTTTTGTTCCAGTAGTTGCAGGTGTTTTGGCCTTCGCCTTCGTGAAGGGGAGCTCGCATTTGTGGAGGGTTGAGTTTTGTGAGCTACGCATTCGCGAGATCCTAGGGAACATTCGTGAAGGTCTTTGAAGGGATCTCATCGCGTTCGCGAGATGGTATACGTGATCGCGTAGAAGTATTTGAGTCAGATAGGTCCAAGGTAATTTATTCATCGTGTTCGAGTGAAGGTGTTCGCGATCGCTAAGGTGTAGGTGGAAGGTGCATCGCGGTCTCGTCTGCAATGTTGTGTTCGCATAAGGTAAAGTTTTGGTCAATGCGAATTTGTGCATCGCAATCGCGAGGTGTTGACCGCGATCGCGAAGAAGGGCAGTCAAACTTGGGCATAATGTTTTTATATAGTTTCATCCCCAATTTTAAGGCTCATTTCCTCGATAGTTGGTCATTTTGGGAGCTTTTTGAAGGAGATTAAAGAGGGATTTAAGAAAAAAAATGTTTGGAGGTAAGAATTTCGGACCTAAAACTTGATTCCATTGTGAAATCCACATAGAAATTCATGGAAAATTAAGCTAAAAATGGAAGAACTAGGGCTTGGAATTTTGGACTTTTGATTTGGGATTTGAAGGGTCAATTGTGGACGGATTTTGATGTTTTTTGTATGTATGGACTCGTGGGGAGATAAGGAACCTCCTGATGTAAAAATTTTTGAGTTTCGAGATGTGGGCCCGGGGCTTGGGTTTTGCTAATTGCAGGATTTTTTGGTATTTTTCGATCGTTTTTGCTTGGGCTTTGTTCCTTTAGCATATTGTGACGTATTCTTTCTGATTTTGGATAGATTCGACACGCGTGGAGGCCAATTCGAACGGCAAAGGCATCACGAGCTAGGGATTTAGCCGGTTCGAGGTGAGTAATGCTTGTAAATGATGTTCTGAGGGTTTGAAACCCCGGATTTGCACATCGTAGTGCTTTATTGAGGTGACACACACGCTTGACAATGATCGTGGGGTCATTTACTATTGGGGATTGTGACCTGGTCAGTCCCAATTGGTGATTTTACTGTGTATTTGACTGAGACTTATTTGTTATCATCATGACTTAGGCTGAATGCCATATTTGGGCTTCGTGCCAACTATTTGAACCCTTCGGGGATTTTTATTACAACTTCCTCAGTGTTTTGACTTATTACTTGAGCTCAATCCTGATAATTTCTACGATTTTACTATTCAGCCGTTCTTTCTCAGATTTTAAGACTTGAATGATATTTTAAATGATGTTTGGGCTGAAAACACTGTTTTACTATTGCCCGAAAGGCTTGTGATGATTTTTTTGGACTGAGTAATGCTGAGGGCCTATATTGTGAGGAACACTGATACTGATTTGAGGCCGAGGTCCTGAGTTATATATTGCCACGAGGTGGCTTGATTGATATGAGGCTAAGGGCTTGGATTGATGCCACGAGATGGCCTGTGATTGTGCTTGGGCCGTAAGGGGCCCCTCTAGGAGTTTGCAAATCCCCAGTGAGCGAGGGTACCCATTTGTTATATGAGATTGAGATCGAGTGGCTGACACTGTACAGGGATATGGCCCGAGGGGCGAATTTGTGGATAATGAGCCCGAGGGGCGAACTTCTGTCTGTTACTTTACATTATTTACCTATTTTACCTATTGAAAGGAGTTTTTACTGGCTTTTTACTGATTTACTATTTTCAAACGATGTTTTACTGCTTCATTATAGAATATTTTATGCTTTGTGTGATTTCTTATCTTCAGTCATTATTTATACTTGTTACTCACTAGGTCAGAGTACTCACATTACTTCCTGCACCGTGTGTACAATTCAGGCATTGTTGGTTCCGCTCCGGAGAGTAGATTCCTCCAGTCCAGGCAGTGTTTTAGAGACTACGAGGTAGCTGTTGGTGTCCGCAGCCCCCGTGCCTCCCTTATCTTATTATTCTCTATGTTCTTCAGACAGTTGTATCAGATATTGTACTTAGTAGACTTGTTTCAGGATTCGTAGTTGCTCATGACTTGTGACACCCCGGTTTGGGCTGTATCGGGCTGGTTTTTCCACTATTTTGTGTTATTTAATTATGCTTATACCTTTATTATGTTATTTAAGTGTTTAAAATTGAGTAATTATTTATCTGATAGCCTTGTCTTCACGAGAGGCGCCATCACGACTGAGTTCGGGGTTAGGGTCGTGACAAGTTGGTATCAGAGTCTAGGTTACATAGGTCTCACGGGTCATGAGCATGTTTAGTATAGTCTCGCGGATCGGTATAGAGACGTCTGTATTTATCCTCGAGAGGCTGTAGAACCTTCAGGGAAAAAAACTTCATATTCTTGAAATTCTTATCATGCGAACTTGTTGGTCCGAGTAGTAAACTTCTGTTATTCCATTATCTCACAGATGGTGAGGACACGAGCTACTAGACAAGGTGGACGACCACCAGTGCCACTAGCTGAGACCACCATAGGCCATGGACGTGGTCGTGGTTGTGGTCGTAGCAGCGGCATAGCAGCAAGGGCAGCACATGTTGATCCACCAGCTACTCCAGTTCAGGACCAGGTTCCAGCTGTGGACCCTCCAGCAACACCAATTGTGCCTATTATGATTCCGGGACTTCAGGAGGCCTTGGCACAGATATTATCAGTTTGTACTGGCCTAGCTCAGGCGGTTTCAGCCGCAACTACTTCACAGGCCGGGAGAGGCAGTCAGACTTTTGTCGCCCGTACGTCTGAGCATGTCGAGTAGGGGCTTCAGACGCCGGGGGCACATTCAACCCAACCGGTAATAGGTGCTCAGGACTATGTAGTTCCTATCATGCCAGAGGATGAGTAGCGTAGGTTGGATAGATTTGGGAGACTTCAGCCTCCGACTTTCAGCAGAGTAGAGGGCGAGGATGCTTAGTGCTTTCTAGACAAGTGTCAGAAGATGCTTCGTACAGCCGGTATCTTGGAGACCAGCGAGGTCGCTTTCACTACTTATCAGTTTTCTGGACCTGGATTCACCTGGTGGGAGGATATTGAGAGAGGCAGGCTTGTTAGTGCAGCACCTCTTTCTTGGCAGCAGTTCTCCGTTCTCTTTTTGGAGAAGTATGTACCGTAGTCTCGCAGGGAGGAGCTGTGTAGACTATTTGAGTGGTTGCGCCAGGGAGACATGACTGTGTCACAGTATCAGTTGAGATTCTCTAAGTTAGCTCGTCATTCCATCTGGTTGGTCCCGATAGATCGAGAGAGGATCAGAAGGTTTGTCAATGGTCTTACTTATCAGCTCCATATTCTTATGACCAGGGAGAGGGTAACTGGTGCTACCTTCGAGGAGGTTGTTGATATTTCCAGGAAGATTGATTCTGTCTGTTGCTAGGAGCGAGAGGGGAGGGAGGCCAAGAGGCCTCGGGGATCTGGTAGTTACAGTGGCGGTCCTTCGAGGGGCCAGTTTCAACACAGCATAGACCGACAGTTACGACAGGATCAGTTTAATCGCACAGGTTATCGAGGGGCATTATCGGGTCATGGATCCCAGTTCACACTAGGGACATTCTTCACTTAGTGCCCTCCAGCTTAGAGCTCATCCCATGCACCATTTGTTCAGGGCTCTTCTATGCCGAGTGCATCTGCTGGTCACTCCAATGCGAGGGGTTCTCATCAGTCCCCTTCCCCAGCACCCAGGAGTTGTTATGAGTGTGGAGAGGTGGGCCACATGTAGAGGCAATGTGCCCACCGTGTTGCTACTTCATCCCAGCAGAGGGGCCAATCATTAGATTCGGCTCCAGTTGCTCCACCACTCGCCCAGCTAGGTAGGGGTGGGGATCAGTCAGCCAGAGGTTGCCCCAGAGGGGGAGGTCAATCGGGGGTGGTTAGGCCCATTTTTATGCTATGCCAGGAAGATCCAATGTTATTGCCTCTGATGTTGTCATTTCAGGTATTATTTCAGTCTTCCATAGAGATGCCTCTATGTTATTTGATCCCGATTCCGCCTACTCTTATTTATCATCGTACTTTGCTCACTATTTGGGTACTACTCATGAGTTTCTTACTTTACCTATTCATGTATCTACCCCTGTGGGCGATACTATTATTGTAGACCATGTGTACCGATCGTATGTGGTAATTATTGGGGGTCTGAAGACCCGAGTTGATCTTTTGTTATTGAGTATGGTGGATTTAGATGTCATTATGAGCATGGATTGGCTATCTCCATGCCGCGCTATTCTAGACTATCATGTTAAGACAATCATTTTGGATATGCCGGGTGTGCCACGGATAGAGTGGAGAGGTGTGATTGATTATGTTCCTAGCAGAGTGATGTCTTTCTTGAAATCCTAGCTCATGGTTGAGAAGGGTTGTCTTTCGTATCTTGCCTTTGTGAGGGATGTTGGAGCTGAAACTCCTAGTATTGATTCTGTCCCAATGTGAGGAAGTTTCCTGATGTATTTTTTACATACCTACCGGGCATGCCATCGGACAGGGATATTGATTTTGGTATTGACCTGGTGCCGGGCACTCAGCCCATTTCTATTCTTGCGTATCTTATAGCAGCAGTGGAGCTGAAGAAGTTAAAGGAGCACCTTCAGGAACTCCTAGATATAAGGTTCATCTGGCCTAGTGTGTCACCTTGGGGTGTGCTGGTTCTGTTTGTGAAGAAGAAGCATGGCACTATGAGAATGTGCATTGATTATAGGCAATTGAACAAAGTAACAGTTAAGAACAAGTATCCTTTGCCTCGCATTAATGATTTATTCGACCAGCTTCAGGGAGCGAGGGTATTCTCCAAGACTAATCTCCATTAGGGTTATCACTAGTTGAAGATCAGGGATTCAGACATTCTTAAGACGCCCTTCAGAACCAGATATGGTCACTATGAGTTCCTGGTTATGTCTTTTAGGTTGACCAATGCCCCAGCAACATTCATGCATCTGATGAACAACGTGTTCCGGCCTTATCTTGACTCATTTTTTTATAGTTTTCATTGATGATATCATGGTATATTTGCGTAGTCAGGAGGAGTACGTGGTGCATTTGAGGATTGTGTTGCAGAGATTGAGGGAGGAGAAGCTTTATGCAAATTTCTCCAAGTGTGAATTTTGGCTCAGTTCAATGGCATTCTTGGGACACGTGGTTTCTGGTGAGGGTATTCAGGTTGACCCGAAGAAGATAGAGGCGGTTCAGAGTTGGACCTGACCGTCCTTAGCCACAGAGATTCATAGTTCTCTTGGTTTGGCGGGCTATTATCGCCGGTTTGTTTATGGATTCTCATCTATCGTATCGCCCCTGACAAGGTTGACTCAAAAGGGTATTTCATTTGTATGGTCGGATGAGTGTGAGGAGAGCTTTTAGAAGCTCAAGACAGCTTTGACAACAACTCCAGTGTTGGCTTTGCCATCAGCTTCAGGTTCATATTCAGTGTATCGATTCTTCGAGAGTAGGGATTGGTCGTGTGTTGATGTAAGAGGGTAGAGTTATTGCATATGGTTCTCATCAGTTGAAACCCCACGAGAAGAACTAACACGTTCATGATTTGGAGTTGGCTGTCATAGTTCACGCATTGAAGATTTGGAGGCATTACTTGTATAGCGTGTCTTGTGAGGTATTCACTGATCATCGCAGTCTTTGGTATTTGTTCAAGCAAAAGGATCTTAATTTGAGACAACGGAGATGGTTGGATTTTCTTAAGTGTTATGACATCACTATATTGTACCATCCGGGGATGGCCAATGTGGTGACCGATGCTTTGAGCCGAAAGGAAATGAGTGTGGGGAGATTGGCATATATTCCAATTGGGGATAGACCTATTGTGGTTGATGTCCAGGCTTTAGCCAATCGGCTCGTGAGATTGGATATTTCTGAGCCCAGTCGGGTGTTGGCTTGTGTAGTTTCTCGGTCTTCCTTATATGATCGCATCAGAGAGCACCAGTATGATGATCCGCATTTGCTTGTCCTTAGGGATAGATTTTAGCATGATGATGCTAGGGAAGTGACTATTGGAGATGATGGGGTGTTGAGGATGCAGGGCTGGCTTTTTGTGCCCAATGTGGATGGTCTTCGGGAGTTGATATTGGATGAGGCCCATAGCTCGTGATATTCCATTCATCCGGGTGCCGCAAAGATGTATCATGATCTTAGACAGCATTACTGGTGGCGGAGAATGAAGAAAGATATTATGGGATTTGTAGCTCGGTGCCTCAATTATCAGCAGGTGAAATATGAGCATCAGAGACCGAGTGGCTTGCTTCAGCATATGGTTATTCCTGAGTGGAAGTGGGAGAGGATCACTATGGATTTTTTAGTTGGACTCTCTTGGACTTTGAAGAAGTTCAATGCTATTTGGGTGATTGTGGATAGGCTGACCAAGTCCGCACACTTTATTCCTATCTGTACTACTTATTATTCAGAGCGGCTGGTAGAGATATATATTCCGGAGATTATTCGGTTGCATGGTGTCCCAATTTCTATCATTTCAGATCGGGTCACTCATTTTACTTTCCAGCTTTGGAAGTCTGTTCAGGTAGAGTTGGGTACTCAGGTGCATTTGAACACAGCTTTTCACCCTCAGACGGACGGGCAGTCCAAGTGCACTATTCAGATATTGGAGGACATGCTACGCGCTTGTGTTATTTATTTCGGAGAGTCATGGGATCAGTATCTACCACTTGTAGAGTTTGCTTATAATAACAGCTATCAGTCGAGTATTCAAATGGCTCCATATGAGGCTTTGTACGAGAGCGGTGTAGATCTCCAGTTGGTTGGTGTGATCCCGGTGAGGCTAGGCTATTGGGGACATATTTGGTTCAGGATGCCTTAGATAAAGTGAAGATAATTCATGAGAGATTTCGTACGGCGCAGTCGAGGCAAAAGAGTTATGCTGGCAGGAAGGTTCGAGATGTGTCTTACATGGTTGGTGAGAAGGTCATGTTGAAGGTTTCGCCCACGAAGGGTGTTATGAGATTCAAAAAGAAAGGAAAGTTGAGTTTGCGGTTTATTGCGCCTTTTGAGGAACTTCGAAAGATTGGGGAAGTGGCTTATGACCTTTCCTTGCCACCCAGCTTGTCGAGTGTGCATTCGATTTTCCATGTCTCTATGCTCTGGAAGTATATTGGAGATCCGTCTCATGTTCTGGATTTCAGCACGGTTCAGTTGGAGGGTGATTTGACTTACGATATGGAGCCAAAAGCTATTTTGGAGCGTCAGGTTCGGAAATTGAGATCAAAGGATATAGCTTTAGTAAAGGTGCAATGGAGAGGTCGGCCCATGGAGGAGGCCACCTGGGAGACCGAGCGGGAGATGTGGAGCAGATATCCACACCTGTTTGAGGCTTCAGGTGTGTTTCCTGACTCGTTCGATGATGAACGTTTGTTTTAGTTGGGGAGGATGTGACGACCCGGCCGGGCATCTGATGAGTTACCGGTACGTTTCCCCCATTTCTGCTCCTATTTTCTGTGTTCATTTGTGTTTTGAGGTATCGGGTTGGTCGGTTTAATCCGTATTAGGTTTTGGTAAGGTTTGAGACACTTAGTCTCTTTTAAGAAGGCTTAAGTTGGAAAAGTCAACCAGATGTTGACTTATGTGTTAGAGGGCTCGGATGGGTGTTCCGATGGTTTGGTTAGCTTTTGGAGGTGATTTGTGACTTAGGAGTGTGATCGGAATGGGTTTTGGAGGTCCAAAGTCGAATTAGGCTTGAATTGGCGAAGTAGATATTTTTGCGATTTCTGGTTGGTAGGTGAGATTTTGATCCTGGGGTCGGAATGGAATTCCAAGAGTTATAGTAACTTCGTTGTGTCATTTGGGATGTATGTGTAAAATTTCAGGTCATTCGAACGTGATTTGGTTGGGTTTTTTATCAAAAGCGTATTTCGGAAGATTTTAGAAACTTAAGCTTGAATCCTATGTGTTTTGAGTAATTTGATGTTGTTTGAGGTATTTTAATGATTGGAATAGGTTTGAATAAGGTTTTAGGATTTGTTGGTGCCTTTGGTTGAGGTCCCGGGAGCCTCAGGTGAGTTTCGGGTGGCCATTCGGACCATTATTGGAGTTTGAAAGTTGCAGATTTTTGTTCCAGCAATTATAGGTGTTTTGGCCTTCATGTTCGCGAAAGGGTGCTTGCATTCATGAAGGGCCGGGTTTTGTGAGCTACACGTTCGCGAAGGTTTGTGAAGGGATCACATCGCGTTCGTGAAGGCTTGTGAAGGGATCGCATCACGTTCGCGAGATTGTATACGCGATCGCGTAGAAGGATTTGAGTTAGATGGGTCCAAGGTAATTTATTCATCGCGTTCGCGTGAAGGTATTCGGGATCGCGAAGGTGTAGGTGGAAGGTGCATCATTTTCGTGTCTGGAATGTCGCATTCACGTAAGGCAAAGTTTTAGTTAACGCGAATTTGTGCATCGCGATCGCAAGGTGTTGACCGTGATCGCGATGAAGGGCAGTCAGACCTGGGCAGAATGTTTTTAAATTGTTTCATCCGCAATTTTGAGGCTCATTCCTCTATAGTTGGTCATTATGGGAGCTTTTTGAAGGAGATTAAAGAGGGATTCAAGGAGAAACGTTTGGAGGTAAGAATTTCATACCTAAAACTTGATTCTATTGTGAAATCCACCTAGAAATTCATGGAAACTTAAGCTAAAAATAGAAGAACTAGGGCTTGGAATTTTGGACTTTTGATTTGGGATTTTAAGGGTCAATTGTGGACGGATTTTGATGTTTTTTGTATGTATGGACTCGTCGGGAGATAAGGAACCTGTTGGTGTAAAAAATTCTGAGTTTAGAGATGTGGTCCTGGGGCTCGGGTTTTGCTAATTTTGATATTTTTTTTGGTATTTTTCGATTGTTTTCGCTTGGGATTTGTTCCCTTAGCATATTGTGACATATTCGTTCTGATTTTGGATAGATTCGATGCGTGTGGAGGCCAATTCGAATGTCAAAGGCATCACGAGCTAGGGATTTAGCCGGTTCGAGGTGAGTAATGCATGTAAACGATGTTCTGAGGGTTTGAAACCCCGGTTTTGCACATCGTAGTGCTATATTGAGGTGAGACACGCGCTTGACGATGAGCGTGGGGTCATTTACTATTGGGTATTGTGACCCGGTCCGCCTCGATTGGTGACTTTGTCGCGTATTTGACTGAGACTTATTTGTTATCATCATGACTTGGGTTGAATGCCATATTTGGTCTTCGTGCGAACTATTTGAAACCTTCGGGGATCTTTATTAATATTTCCTCACTGTTTTGACTTATTATTTGAGCTCTGTCCTAATAATTTCTACTGTTTTACTATTCAACAATTATTTCTTACATTTTAATACTTAAATGATATTTTAAATGATATTTGGGTTGAATATACTGTTTTACTATTGCCCGAGGGGCTTGTGATGATTTTTTCGAACTGAATAAGGCCGAGGGCCTATATTGTGAGGAACACTAATACTGATTTGAGGCTGAGGTCCTGAGTTATATATTGCCACGAGGTGGCTTGATTGATATGAGGCTGAGGGCTTGGATTGATGCCACGAGATGGCTTGTGATTGCGCTTGGGCCGTAAGGGGCCCCTCTAGGAGTTTGCACATCCCCAGTGAGCGAGGGTACCCATTTGTTATATGAGATTGAGACCGAGTGGCTGACAATGTACAGGGATATAGCCCGAGGGGCGAATTTGTGGATATTGAGCCCGAGGGGCGAACTTCTGTCTGTTACTTTACATTATTTACCTATTTTACCTATTGAAAGGAGTTTTTACTGGCTTTTTACTGATTTACTATTTTCAAACGATGTTTTACTGCTTCATTATAGAATATTTTATGCTTTGTGTGATTTCTTATCTTCAGTCATTATTTATACTTGTTACTCACTGGGTCTGAGTACTCACATTACTTCCTGCACCGTGTGTACAATTCAGTCATTGTTGGTTCCGCTCCGGAGAGTTGATTCCTCCAGTCCAGGCGGTGTTTATGAGACTACGAGGTAGTTGTTGGCGTCCGCAGCACCCGTGTCTCCCTTATCTTATTATTTTCTATGTTCTTCAGATAGTTTTATCAGATACTGTACTTAGTAGACTTGTTTCAGGATTCGTAGTTGCTCATGACTTGTGACACCCCGGTTTGGGCTGTGTCGGGTTGATTTTTCCGCTATTTCGTGTTATTTAATTATGCTTAGACCTTTATCGTGCTATTTAACTGTTTAAATCTGAGTAATTATTTATTGACTGGCCTTGTCTTCACGAGAAGTACCATCACGATCGGGTTTGGTATTAGGGTCGTGACAGCATATGCCCAAGTCACATAACTTTCCTACGGACCCTCCGGGAGCGTCAAATCACGGGTCCGGGTCCGGGTCCGCTTACTCAAAATATTGATCGAAGTCCAATTAATTCATTTTATAGTCAAAATTTTATCATTTTTACAGATTTTTACATATAGGCTTTCTGGCTATGCGCCCGGACTGTGCACGCAAATCAAGTTGATGCTAAAAGAGATTTTTAAGGCCTTGAAACGCAGAATTTATTTAAAACAAGTGATAACTTTTTGGGTCATCACAGTTAATATGAATGAGGAAAACAAAGTTAAAAAGTAGCTATTCTTACAAATTTTGCTATGTTGGCAAATTTATAATCAATTAAATCTCAAATGGATCAGTCAGGTGCTTTGCCATGTGCAGACTATTTTCTACTACAATATTATTTTTTGGTTATAAAATTCAATGCTTACTAGAATAGGGGTATCAACACAGCATATGCCTCTGCCACCTTTTAAATAACTTTTTTGTGCTTTCGAATACGTAGAGAGTCATATACATAAAAACATCTCTTATGAAATGATACATACCCCAATATCTAATGCCACTTTTCTGCCAAATTAATTGGAAAGAGGACATGACCAACCTGGTGCCATGGAGTGTTGTAATGCATCCTAAATCCTTTCATGTACCCCATGATATCGTCCGATCTATCAATCAAATGGTCTTGTTTCTCACCTTTTATAAATTATGTATAAACCCTTTGAATGATATTATTAAAAAGAGTATATGTAGTTGTGACTTTGATTGGTACATTAATTCTATATTTTTCCTTCTTCCTAAGATAGTAGAATATAATATTCAAGTGCTGCAAAAAAGAGAGGAAGAAGACATGACTAACACTAACAATATGCATTAATTAATATAAAAACAAAAATATAAATCCATACACATACTGAACTAGACAGTGGCCTGCCAGAATAGTTTAATGTATGGAGAAAATATCTTATCTTCAATCTGTTCAACTTCAAAGTCAAAATAAGGGTCCATCTTTTGATCACAAAGAAAATACACTTTCCTATTTCGTATAAAAAGAAGATATGAATAAGAAATACATCAACAAAACTTAAGAAAACATGAAAACAAAAGTACATGGAAACAAATACGCACTCTCCCAATTGCATGTCTGCTTCAACAAGTTTGAGAATGCAGTTGTAAGCTTGTAATCAACATCCACTGAAATGTCATTTACAAATGAAAATCTTCCTTTGATAACCTTCTAGGATTCCCCAACTGCACTAACACCAGATTGCCAGTCATTTCTATACAGTTTACAACTATAGGGCGTCTTCTCCATGTGAAAACAGCAGGAGTTGTTTCAACATTTATTTGTGTCTGTACAACAGTTCTTGATACCGACTGATCGAGTTTAGACTTATTTACATCACAAGTTGTCAGTTCATTTACAAATTAATTTATATTACAGCTCCCTCCTTGTGTAATGGCAACAATTAGATCAAGTTGAGAATCAGTATATTCAAAATCAGAATCCAAGTCTAGATCACCCTCGTGTCGACATGGTGCATAAATTATAAAATGCTAGTGAATAAACAAATATACAAATTTAAGAAATTTAAAAAGAAAGAATAAAAAGTTATATATAGAAGACATTACCAGAAGTCAAATTCACATTACTGCCATCAACATCCGCTTGGCCAACACCATCAACCCGAGATATTGAACACATAAAAATATTATGAACATCATTATTTAAATAAGAAAACTATCACAATATTACTCATTTACATACCAACTTAACAATTAGTAACATCAATAATTGTGCCATGTGGAGCAGTATTCTGTAGTAAAGGATGAGCTTTATTTGGTCATGTTTGTGCGGGGATTACTGATGCAAGGGAGCGGGTCCAGACTTTTTAACATCATAAGATGGCTGATTATATTTTACATGTTGTAATGGTAGTGATTTGATCAATTGCAGATGCAGATAGTTCAAAATTAATATCCAAGCCAAGATCATGATCATTAGCAAAGGGAGCTGAAAAAAGTTCAAAAAAGGTTGTGAACGCATAAATGCATAAAGTTAAATAAATATAAAAAATTGCATATACAATATTTACTAGAACGCAAATCATCAGTACCTACGTCATGCCTTGCTGTGATGTTCTTCACATTGACACCACTAGAATCACCCTCTCGACCAACTCCACCAAAACTAGACATTAAACATATAAAAGTATAATCAACAGTACTATTTTCAAAAAATAACAGCAAAAAAAAAAAACCAAATATGTGACTTACATACTAGAAGAAGCTTTAGGCGTGCTATCTTCAATAACTACAAGATCATTCCACTGTTGCTCCTTTCAAACTGGTCATAATTATTATGCATATCACCAAAGTAAGGATCATTATCCTGTTGCTTATGCTGAAAATGCAAAAATAATAATTTTTATTATTATGTATATTACAAGAATAGTATGTGCACTAGAAGTAAAGAATGAAATAGTATCATATAAGTATATATTTCATCTTTGAAGAATATAATATAGCATTATATTATATAAAGATCAATATCGTAGAATTTCTCTTTGGTTTCATTGACTGCCTACCAATAGGTGCAAGCACCACCTCAAACTTGGTCTCTACAAAAGGCTTCAAACCTTGTAACTACTTTATTACCTCAACATTGATAAGTTCAGAATCACCTCCAGTATTTTGATGCATACTTTATGTCTTTGGCAATCGAGTGCCAAATACCTGAAAGTTATCAGACTGACTGTCAGTGCAATCAACTTCAATTTCAAAGTTTAGACCACACACATCGAATAGTTATTTCTCAGCATCAATTGGGTGATGTTCTTTAGCTGCAATTATTAATGACACTAGTTAGAAATAGAAATGATAATAAAACATGGAAAGATAAAAAAAATCATATTACCATATGACACCAGTATGGTATACATGTATACCAATAGAACATATCATTGCTCTAGGATATTGCTACAACTATCTGTGACTAAACTATTGTACCAAATATTAAAAGATGTAATTAAAGTATGAGAAAACTAAAAGTATATATAGCAATAAAATTATAAGTAGCAAAAAAAATCCCTATTACCATATGATACCAATATGGTATACATGTATACTAATAGAGCATATCATTACTCTGGAATATTGCTACAATTAGTTGTGACTAAACTACTATACCAAAATATTAAAAGATGCAATAAAAGTATGAAAAAAATAAAAGTACAAGTACCAATAAAAGTATAAGTAGCAGAAAAGATTCATATTACCATATGATACCACTATGGTATACATGTAAACTAACAGAGTATATCATGGCACTGGGATATTGCTACAACTACCTGTGACTAAACTGTTGTACCAAAATATTAAAAGATGCTATAAGAGTATGAGAAAATTACCTGCTCGCGTTGCAAGCCAAATATTCGCGAAGCAACTCGCTCATTCTATATTTGATCTTTGACTAGCCAATTTAGAATTCGTGAAAGTTTGTTTCCAATATGATCAGCAAAGTGACAATCCAAACTTAGGCAGCATTCATACAACTAAATCAGTAAAGCCAACGGGAAGCCATTGAGTCTATAAAAAGAAGGCTTATCTTGAAACTTGTTGGAACACGAGTCGAATGTAGAGTTATAAACATCTACACCCCAGGGATAATTATTAAAATTACCGCACTCAACCAAGTTAATGTAAGACCGTGAAATAACTTTTATTTTGAGTAGAGAAAGTAAGAAATTGTTCACAAAATAAGAACTGCTATCTTCAATGCATCACCATCTGTCTCTCATTTCTTCTTCGTAAAACAGTTTACTCGTTGAGCCATTGTCACAAATACAGTCTCAAAATATTTTGAAAATTAACCTATTCTCTGGTACGCTCTCTATACTTATATCACCCTTACATTTCAGCCCATTAACAAGTGAAATTTACTCAAACCAAAGTGCAACCTAAAATCACTCACTACAAACCATATCTCATTTTTAACCTCATGATGTACTTCTGTAATAAGCAAATGGTGCATAACCTGAATCTGCACAATAACCGGTGGCAAATCCAAAAATATCCAGAGCATGTTTTCTTAAACATCGGAAGTTGTGTCTTTGTTAAATTCTCTTTCAATAAACGAATGATATTGTTGTTGGTATCCTAATCTACCTTTGGTTTATAATCTACGTCCATAGGCACAAGAAAATCCCAACACTGAAAAACATGTTCATATAAATACTTTCAGAAATAGAATTCACTTAAAAATACAATAAAATAGCCAAAAATGTAACAACTACCATATGATACCAACATGGCATATAACTATATCAACAGGGTATACAATTCTACTAGCTAATTCCCAGCAACTACAAATGACTATACTACTATTACATAATATACAGGCAAAAAGAGAAAAATAAAAAGATATGCAGCTATAAAGTATTTTTAAGATATTGTACGATACTACTATTATTAAGGGAAAAACAAATAGTGTACCATTTAAATGCAGCCAATACAACAAAAAAAGGATCCAAAAAACATATGATACCATTATATCAATATAGTACATAGCTATACTAACAGGATATAGTTGTACGGGATTGTTCCAACAACTGTCTATAACTAAAAAAACTATTACATAACACACATGAACTATGTCCATAGATACACAAGGGAATCTCAATAATGCAAAACATGATCATATAAATAATTTCAGAAATAGAATTTACTTAAAAATAACACAACTGACTATAACTATAATATAATACAAAAGCATACCAAAGTCAAAAAATAATAATGTACTATCTATTCAAAAGCACAGATCCTAATTTTAAAAAAATATTACCTTCTTAGGTGAGACACCAATTTTTTTTCGTTACTTGAAAACCATCGCTACGATCAACATCGACTGGTTGAGTCTCTGTTGTAGGTACGGATTCACGTCGGCTTCTACTTAACTTAGAATACTCAACAACTTTACCTTTTCCCTTATTATTCACCGCAACACCTGCTATGACTGGTTCAAAATTTATTTCGGGTAATGGTTGGTAAGGAGTTCCGTCGACTGACGAAGCATCACTATTGTTGCCTTTTCCATCCTCTAATTCTACATTTTCAGTTGTGTTTCAACATGACTAATGCTAGGGTAAGGACTAAACACAGACGGAGAATCAGAAAATAATAAAAAATTAGGACCGGGCATGACTGAGGCAACAAATTCAGCAGCTACTTCGATTGAAAAATGATGTTGTCCACGACGCCACCATTTACGCGCACAATGCTTCCGACCCATAGTGAAAACAACAATCCACAGACATTGATTATCAAAAGTACAAAGAAAAATACAAAAAATCTATGATTTTGAAAATCCACTTCACTAAAATATACTTTCACATACAAAAATTTCGCCCAGAAATTACTATTAGACGAAGAGATAGAACAAAATCTGAAGAAAAAGTTCAAAAGTCGAATCAGTAAATGATGGGTGAAATATAGGTTCTCATGGTTTGGCTATGGGTTTTGAAACTGTCTGTAGCATTAAGACAAGATTAGGCATTAAATGATGGTGGGTATGGGAACCCGCTAATTGCGTGGGCTGCTGGGTGAAATAGCTTGGTCCAAGTATGGGAATCCACTACTAATGGGTGGGCCGCGTAATAATATGGGCTGCATGGGTAGGAACAGTAAATCATTTGGGTCTGGGTATTAAAGAGTAAATAGTTTGGGTTTAATAGGTATAAAGTGATATTTTCTCTTCTCAGTGATCATGTTACTCCATATAAACTTATCTCACTCCATATAAACTTATCTAATGCTAATATAATTCAAAATAAAAAATAATAAAATAAAAAATACTAAGAGTTCTTTGAACTTTCTATTGTAAATTTCTGAAAGGCTAAACAAATCTTAGAAACATATTCTCAAGTAAATAGATATCGCTTATACAGATTTTTCTTTCACAATGTTCTATCTTTCGTTAGGCCTACGTATGAATCCTAAGAGATTGCACCTACAAAACAAGTGATTTTAAGTCTACATTTCCTTTTAACACATTGACTCACCATGATGCCATACCTATGACGAGGCACTGGGCAGTCGATGCTAGACATGATAAATCAATCTCAAGTGGCCTTCTCTCGGTTTATCCTTAATGTTTACTACTTGTACTTTCTCATGTATGTTGTCGTTTCTAATCTTAGCTAATTTTATTGTGACGACCCGACCGGTTGTTTTGATTACTAGCTACTTTTTGTGTTTCGACAACTCTTATCTCTTTAGTTGATGATTCATGACTTACGTTCGTGGTCTGTGTCGCTTTTCGAAAAGTTATATGTGAAATTTAAAAAAAAAGAAAAGTGATTTTGACTTTAAAAGCGACATTGCGTTGACCACTGTCAACGTTTTTGATAAACGACCTCGGATCGGTATTTTGATGATTCTGATAAGCTCGTATGATGTTTTTGAACTTGTAGAAATGTTCGGTTGGGGTCCCGGTGTGATCCGAACGCGTTTCGGTGCATTATGTAAAAAATTAAAAAATTTGTTTTTAAATTGAAAATCTAAAGTTTCGATGATTGATTTGTGATTTTTGATATTATTTGGAAGATTTGAGGTAACGATCAAGTTCGTATGATGATATTACACTTGTGTGCATGTTCGGTTCAGAGATCGAGGGGCTCGGTTGAATTTCGAATGTGTTACAAAATGAGTTTAGACTGTTGAGAGGAAGTTGTTGTGTTGGACATACAAATCTTGCATTTGCAAGGTTGTTCTCGCACATGCGAGCATCCTTTTGCGGGCTATTAATCGCATTTTCCAGACTAGTCTAGGCTGGCGCTTCGCATTTGCGAAGAAAGTATCGCAAAAGAGGACAGGTGGGGTACCACATTTGCGGCTCATTCGTCGCAGTTGCGACGCTGGGTTATTTTGATCAGCTTCGCATTGCAAAGCTTTGCTCGCATTTGCACACAAGGGGTGGGTTGCAAATGGGAGACTTTTGTCGTATTTGTAACAGTTTCATGTCTGCGACACTGATCGCAACATTTGATCACATTTGCGAACGCCGCAATTACGAACAAGAGTTAGCAATTATGACATTTGTAGCTGTGTAAAAGTTGGGAAAATCGAAACTTAGCTTATTTTACATGATTTCTCACTGCAACACGAAGTCCGTCCATCTGCCTGACACCATTCCTTCGCGAACGCGTCTCTTGCAAGCGAACACGATGCTCCTGCTCCCATCCCTCCGCGAACGCGAAGAGGAAAAGCCCACCTTCCAACTCCCCTTCTCCGCCATTGCGAGACAAGCTCCGCGATCGCAAAGTATTGCTAAACCTAAAAAACAGCAATTCCAAATCAAAGGAAAATGGTCTAAAACTATCCCCAAACAAACACGAGCCCTTGGGACCCATGTCAATACCTTATCCAAACGTGTCCAAATGCTCAAAAATATCACGACTAACATCAAAACAAAGGATCGACGATCAAAGCACAAGTTAAGCTTAAGTTCATTAACTTTCAAACTTCCAACCAAGTGTTTGATTCAAGCCTAACCAATTCGAATTACTTCCAAACTTTGTATACAAGTTCTAAATAGAAAAACGGACATATTCCGAACACCTGGAACTACAATCCCAATCCGATAACATCAAAGTCAGCCACCGATCAAAGTTAAAAATTCTCCACATCTCCAAATTGGCAACTTTCGCCAAAAAGAGCTAAAATTCCTAGAAACCTCCAAACCCAAAGCTGAGCATACGCACAAGTCCAAAATCACCATACAAACCTTTTGGAACCTCAAATCACCAATCCGTGGTCGTTTATCCACAAATCAAACCTTAGTCAACTTTTACAACTTAAGCTTCCAACAATGGGACTAGGTTTTCAAATTCACTTTCGCACCTTCCCAAAACCAAACGAATTGTCTTCACAAGTCACATAACAACAAACAAGCATACAAAAAACATAAAATAGAAAAACATGGCCCAATTAAACGACCTGCTGGGTCATTACAACCGACAAACTTCTAAAAAAGCAGTAATTGGGATACATGTTCTCATGTCTGGGCCAATCTAGATAGTGAAAATATTTGTCTAATGAACAAAATGAGTACTAATTTTTCAACATCTAAAGGTGCCAACATGGCAAATACATATAAAATTATTATGAGCAAATGTTGAAGAATGCTATTTCAATCCACTCTTCAGACTTAAGAAAAAAGAAGAGGAAACAAGGTAGTATAACAAAAGGAAGGGCTAATAAAGAGTGGAGGAAGATATTTACAGAATTTAATTGCCCCTCTTGGTTGTGCAAAAATAACCAAAATGATCTATAATGGCAGATGTCATGCCAAATGCCTACTTATAGGCTTACTTACATCGCCAGCTATCTAGATTTAAGGAAATAGGAAAAAACACCAATCAGCTATCTAGATTTAAGGAAATAGGAAAAAACACCAATCAGCTCTCTAGACTGCTTACTGCTCTAGCTACATTTAACCGTATATCTTCCCCGTGATAGCACAAGAAGAATGTCACCGATTATAGTGCAGGGAAACTGTTCTATACAATGGGAGCTGCAAGTCCAAAATATTGTTGGAATATGCTACTTATCGTCTAAATCTGCACGACTGCCAAATTGTACTTGGCTTCCCTCTTAAGGCCTCAAGGCCTCAACTCTACTAGAAAAGTACTCTTACAAACTATTTTGAACCTCCTGTCCTAATTGAGGTCGCTTTTCAAGAATTTGGGATGGCCATACATCAGCTGGAGTTGGATATCTGGCCTGTGGTTTCTTCACACTATATGTGGGCATAGCTGCAGGTTTTGCAGCATCAAGCTCTGGATAAGCTTGAGGAGTAGATTTCAAGGGAACGACATAAAGAGGGTTCATCATTTGCATCTGCTGGAACGGATGCTCTGAACCAGGCAATCGGAGAAAGTTATCTGTAATTTGTGAGGCTAACTGTGGTAGCTGAGTTTCAGGAAGACTCAGATTTAGGTCAAGATTAGTCTCAGCTACCTTTTCTTTGAATTCACCCTCTAATTTGCCAATTTGAGCCTCCAGAGCAGAGTTGTCATCCTGTAGCTCCTTTTTCTCCATACTAAGCTGTCAATGAGAAATGACGGATTTCAGTAATGCAGGTTTACAAAGAAAGACAATAGAAAATGGGGAAAAGCTACACAGTTTAAGTCGCATAATCAAAAAGCTGAGTGAGTTCGAAAATCATGATGACAAATCATGGGAAAAAATGCATCGTTATAGCATCATCAACCATGAAATATAACTAGAAATTAAGAGGCTTACATATTGAGATTCAGACAGCAAGGCTGCATTTTCTCTCTTTAGATGCTTGATCTGGGAAATCATGTCCTTTATGAAACGAGCAGTCTCATTCAATATGGACGCTTTTCCATTCGTTTGCTCAGATAGTTCTACAAAAATAAGGCATCAGTGTCAAGCTTCAATAATTGTATGGTTAATCTGAAGACTCAGATTTGAAAGTAGATAATGTAAGAATGCCACTTTTGGAATTTGCCCAAAAGAATGAACGGATCATTAGCAGACAAGGAAATTACCAAGTGCATTGGCCAAATCAAGAAAAAGCTCATTCAAATGCTCACGCTTCAGTTTCTCTCGCTCAGCCTTGTGAACTCTTTTTGGAACTTTCTTCTGAATCTTCTTGCAGGGAGGAGAGCTGCATAAAGAGAGCCCTAAAACAATCAAGCAAGATTCACAATAGCTTTTCCAGTAATAAAAAATCACAGAGAGCAGTGCATATCAACGTCATAAATACCTTCTCCGGGAAAGTTTGGGAAGAGAATAACCATTTTATCCAAGAATTAACACGAAATACTAATTTAGTTACTTGTTTCAGATCAGAGCATAATCGATCTCCATTTTCTGAAAAGTGGCTCTTCCAGTTAAAAGCTTCCATTTTACCAAAAATGCTGTTTGAATTGATTTGAAGTTGCTGATTTTTTAGCAGAGGAGAGATAATAGAAGCCATAACAACTGATTTAATTAACTTGAAAAATTATAACCGCTCTCTCCAAAAAGCTTCAGTTTCTCAGCTAAAACTTGATGAAAGAGCTGAACCTTCGGTATGAAAAATTAAGGATTTTGCAAATAGTAAGCAGCTATCCTAAGGAGATACGATAACGATCCAAAACTACGATAAAAGACTACCATGAAGCATAAAAAATCTTCCTACTTCTGGTGAGACAAACCAGAAAATCATTAAAGAGAGAATAAATTTGTGAACAAATCAAATCATCTGATGCAGTTTGAGCTTTTGCAGTAACATGACCAATTTGAGAAAACACTATATGTAGGTATTATTCTACCATAAAGTCTTTTGCACAGTTCAGCTCCAACCGAAAAACTAAAGCTTTTGGTATGCCCATGTGTGTAGGATCTATACGGGCTTATGTCCTTGAAAAGAACAAGAAACATAAGCCAAGTTGTGTACAAGCTTCTAATTGGCATCAACATCAGATTGTATAAAAATCATAGCAAAGCAAATAAAAGGAGGAAGCAAACTTCTTATAGATTGCTGTAATTGTCTAGAAACTTGATAACGAGATATAGCAATTGTTAATAAAATCTATGTTGCTCGAACTCTCCGAAAATGTTGCAGGGTGCATGTCGGAGGATCCGACACGGGTGCATGTAGGAGGATCTGACACGGGTGCTGCATCATTTTGGAGAGTTCGCGCAACATAGAATACAAATGAACAAGATCTACTGACCCATTAGGTGATGTCTCCACAGCTATGCCACAATTTTCAGCTGATGAAGTAGGACTTTCAGCACCCATCTTTAACTAGATACCACCTTGAAGGCTTTGATGCTACTGGCCAAACAACGCTGTTTTGCAGAATCACAATGAAAGAGAAATACATAAATGTTTTATTCAGATTCAGATACCGTCAATAACGGATAAGCAATGTAAACAAATTGTTACGACGTACTAAATCCATGTCAAATTAGTAGTACAAATGTACAATTAAGGCGTACTTCATAAACTCTGTAGTTCTATTTTAATATTACTGGTTTACATTCCAATCATAAGCCTAGCAATCTTTTTAATAGTACCAATAACATAATACAAGCACTAATGAGTGGAAACCAGGGCCACTCCCATATATAATTCAGCTGAAAAGGACTAATAGTAGCAAAAAACTATCACTGTTGCTCCTCTCAAGGTAAAATACTAGCTACATAAATACAACCAAGCACCTAAAAAGATTAGAATTTGACCTTATTTATCATCAATAAGGAAGTAAAATCAATCTGGCAAAACGCATACCCTATAAATTAACCCCAAAACAAGACTGTGCATTCAATTCAATCCCAGAAAACTTTTCGGGCTATATTCAAGAAAATAAGAGTATTAAAATAGTATAAGAACTAAAAAAGAAACAGTAAATTGAGGAATTTCCAGAGAATGGATTCCAAGAATAGCACGGAAATGTACCTTTCGAGTATTTCCTTTTTCTTTTGTTTATTTTGAAATCGGAATCGGAATGTGAATTGGGAATTTTTTTTTTTTGGAATACAAGGGGAGGGCTGAAAGAGAAAAAGGAGAGGTTGGTCTTATGTTAAAAGAGTGTAAAGAGTTGGGAGGAAGGCGTCAGGCGTGTGGCGAGCACCAAGCCATCAAATGGGGCCAGCATAAGATGTGGCACAGGAAGAGCAGTGTTGTTTTGTGATGTAGCAAAAGGCATGCACGTTTCATGCTCGCTTTTTCTGCCTTTGACCTGTGCTTAATCATGCTTATCCTTCCATGTCATTCTCGTTTACTTGATTTTCTCAACCATTATATTCGTGTTTGGATATATATTTGATTGAAATTTAAAAAAAGAATTTTATATATTAAAAAATAATTTTTAAAAGTCAAATTAATTTTGGACATATATTTTATTTGATGAAAGGTTGAAGTTTTATGAGTGCAAGAAAATAATCACCAAAAAACAATCCTAAACCATTTTTGGAGAATTCGAAAAAATTTTAAAAGTTTTTTTCAAATTATATTTCATAAACAAATAATATTTTCAAAAAATAAACCAAAAATTTACGGTCAAATGGGAGCATAATGTTTTTGTTAAGTTTTATGCTAAATTTTTATCTTTACAAGAGATTCAAAATAAAAATATCTTTGCATGATTATTTTATTGAAATTGTAAAGAAATATGTTGAACTATTTTTTTTATCTTTCGTGTCAATAAAATATATTACTTTCACTTAATACATACATTTCAGCAATAAGTAAATATCTTTTACATAAGATTTAATAATATTCAATTAATTTTCGGTTTGATGTGAAGAAAGATTTAAAAAGACTGGTTTTTTTATTTGGTTTTGGATTCTAAATAATAAAAATTGAAAAATAATAAACAAATGAATTATTCAATATCATATATGTATATATTATTTTATATAAAACATATTTGATGCTTGGTGTATGATGAGTTAAAGAATTGATTAGATTTAAATACTCGTAATACTTTTTTTTTATGATGATATTAGGCGTACAAACTTTTTTTGCTGTCTTATTTCGATATGTTTTTAGAGGAGAAGACAGCTGGACTGTTTGGATATTTCGTCAAATATGTATTACGATTTTATCATTGATGTCCATTATTTCAAATTTTCAATCATGTGGAATGAATTTTTATTCCTTTACCAAGTTACATAGACTTGCATGCACATGACTCTTTAACGTAATAACATATTTCATATTTTATACTTGAATACTATAGTGAGTCTATATGTTTGGTATGCAGTATGCACTAGTAGTTTATATGTTTACAATGAACAGAGAACAAGTATCTTGGCAGAGGGAGAAATAATAATTTATTTTTTAATAAAAAGGAGAAAAATCAAATATATAGAAATAAAAATAGATGGAAGATTGAAGGAGTCAAGGAGACATGGGCAATATGTTCACGAAAATGGTGATGACATGGAAATACAAAGCGCTCAAAGCTAGTGGATAAAGCAAGCATCAACGTGTGCGCCTCGTGGCAGGCATCTCATGTTATTCATATCCGATACTTCCCATCTGCGGGTGCTCGCCACACGCCCCCGGCTTCCCCTTTCCAGCATTCCCCTTCTTCCATTGAGACTTACCTTTTGGTTTAATTTTGCATTGTTTAACTTTTATTTTGAAAAAATATCTTCCAAATAAAAGAAAATTTGAATTGGTTTGAACTTTTTTCGAGTTTGATGTTTTAGTTATTCAGTTGTATAAACTGTTTAATTACTCTTAAAACGGATAAAAATTAAATTTATACGCGGTTTTAAGAATATATAGATTGATTTAATACAAATAATCAAGAATGTTAGACAAACAAATTAAATATGGAATGAATAACCAAACAACTGTGATGTTACGGCTGGGCTCGAACTAGGTTTGGACAATAAGTTTGCCCTCAATCGGACCCTTGGTTCGAAAAATATTTATGAAGAGCAATAATAAAATAAGAGCTTTTCAATGGCTAGAAAGCAGAGAAATAAGATTGCATTGCCTTGGTATGCATGTTACAATGTGTTTTATCAAAAAAAAAACTTCACCTTTATATTGTAGGAGAGTTTCACCCCTAGTACAAATCTAAAAAAAGGTAAAAATCCTCCTCTCTCGTTAATTACTGATCTGTCACAGCCATCAACCGAGATTCGCGTTGTGATATTCGGTTGGTTTCGATATCACTGCCCTCTATATGTCGCCTACAACCATTTTTTCGAAGTCTCAAAATCCATTTTGGGTCCGGGGTGCGTCGTTTTATCAAGTCCGATGACGAGTATTTCGTTCGGAACTTGGTACAAGAAGTTCCCAGCTTCGATTTCAATACCATGTATTCATACCCTTGCTTCATTTATCCCATAGGAAAATCGGGCTAGTTTACCCGTATACAAATATAAAATATGAATCTAATATAATCAAATAATTATAGTATTTGAATACCGAAAAAAATTATTATTAAGGATAAAAATAATAATGTTAAATCACTTAAGTATTTTTTTATACGATGAGTTTGATAGATTTGCTTTGAGAAAGTAAATTATTTTTATTATTTTATTTTCAAATTTCTTTTATATAAAAATAAAAATCTTTTAAAAAATTTAACCTAAATTTGTAACATTATAGTTCACCACAAAACCAATTGACCCAATGCAAACACCGAATGCGTGTTCTGTTAAAAGGGGAAAGGGCATGTAGCAACGAGTCCGTAATCAAAATATGGTTCTTTGGAATCAAAGAACCGAAATGTGTAGAAAAAAAATATGGTGACCAATTTATATATAATGTCTTTTAAAAAGACGCTATACATATAACGTTCTTTATTAAGACGCTATATATGCTATGTGGGCCCACAAATAATTCTTCTGGGATTAACTCACATAACAATAATTCAATGGGTATAACGCCTTAAGCTAAAGCGCTATACCACAAATAATTGAACACCCAGATTGTTTTTTTGCTTTATTTAAAGACGTTAAGGATTTTATAAAAAACTCATTCAGAAACATTCTCAAGTCTTATGAAAATTTTCTTCGTTAAGTTGTTTTGCATTTTGTCATAATGTCTGGAGAGTGAAGAATTAGGGTTTCATTATATTGGGGAGAGGGGGGAGAGAAGGGGATGAGGTTGTGGTGGCGAATAACTTAGTAAGCTATAGTTTATCTCCATAGTGTCATGTTAATTTGCCACTTACAATGGAGTACGAACAGGTTCCGGCTAAAAGAGTTGGCCGGATCTAAACTTATCTCCACGGGCGAATGAGGACGAGGAAATAATTTCTCCCCTAGTTTAAATAATCCACAAGCCGAGTGGTAAACTTCAATTTTCCTTTGTGTTACGATGTATATTTTTGTATTAAATTTGTATTAATACTCATATATTCCACAGAGGGTACTGACCAGATATGAATTTTATAAGTTATGAACCAACGGCCAGTTGGAATATGTCGAGTTTTGGTGTGCTGGATCATGGTGGTCCATCCGGGAGTCAACATCAACAAGATAATGTGCATCATGGAATATCAACACATTATGATTTGTAAGTGAATATATAAAGGTATATGTAATGCTTGGAGCAATTTGAGTAACTCATTATTTCTTTGATTGTGCAGTGAAAACGAGCAACTTGATGGTGTTGTCCTTACTCAATTGCCTGAAGACGAAATATTTAATCAGGATCTGACAGATGCGGATATTATATGATTCAAATACCTTAAAACACGACCTCTTGAGAATTTTGAGCACCTCTAGTGTTACCCGAAAATACAGGTTACAATATCCTTGATTCGTTCAACCTCTAATACTTGTTAACAACTCTTATACACCCTTGTGTCGTTTAAGACCAATGGGATTAACTTCTTATCATCATAAAGATAATCTCTTTTCGAATTTATGTCGACTAACTTACGGCGTAAACTAACATACGCGAATATAGGTTGTTACAATTATGTACAAAATTCACAAATTTCTAACCAAATTTTTGAGTTATTGGTTCCTTTTAGGTGATCTTAATAATTTCTAATTCTATCATGTTCCTTTCAAAGTGATATGTACTTAGATTTTGTGCAGATGTCAGCTATTTGCTTGTTAGTAGAACAAAATTCTACAGTAATCAAACAATTTTCATAGTTGCCCCTCAAAAGTGATGCCTAACATCTATGTCCTTAGTTCTTTTGTCATGAACCGGGTTCTTAGTCATACTAATTGCACTAGTGCTGTCATAAAATATGGGGATACAACCTATATCAATTCCAAAATCCATTAATTATTGTTTGATCCACAACAATTGAGCACAACATGAGATAGTAGCACCATACTCAGCTTCAGCAGTAGATAAGACCACAAAATTTTGCTTTTTTTGTGGCCCAAGACACAAGAGATAATCCAAGAAAATGTGTCATACCTGAGGTGCTCTTTCTATCCACAAGAAAATCTGCATAATCAGCATCAACATATCCCACCAAATTGAAATTACTTCCTTTTGGATACCATAGGCAAAGGTCTGTGGTGCCTTTTGTATCTCAAGATCCTCTTGATAGAAGTCAAGTGAAACTCATTTGGATTTGCCTAAAATATAACATAAAGGTCTACACTAAAAACAATGTCAAGATCTACTAGCGGTGAGATATAACAAAGAACCAATCATTCCCTAATACAACTTCTGATCAATAGATGAACCCGGTTCATCTATATCCAATTTTATGGTTGTTGCTATAGGAGTGTCCATTTCTTTCTAATCTTCCATTTTAAACAAGGAACTCTTTCACATACTTTTGCTGATGGATCATAGTTCCATTTGAATTTTGCTTAATTTATGAGCCTAAAACGAAATTGAGCTCACCCATGATACTCATATCAAATTTACTCCCCATTAATTTTGCAAATTATTTACTTAACTAATCAGTAGTTGCTCCTAAGATTATATCATCAACATATATCTTAACTACCAAGAGATCTTTACTTTTTTCTTTCAAGAACAAAATATTATCAATTTTACCTCTCTTATATTCATGCTCAAGCAAGAATTTAGATAATATTTCATATCATGCTCCTGGAGCCTGCTTGAGCCCATGAGTGTGTTATCAAGCTTGTACACATGATCAAGACATTCCTTGCTTTCAAAGTCTGGGGGTTGCTTGACAAATACTTCATCCTTTTAGATAGTCATTGAGGAAGTCACTGGTGATATCCATCGGATGGAGAGTGAATTCCATGTAAGCAACGAATGCTATAAGGAGTTCAATTGCTTCCGATCTTACGATTGGAGCAAAGGTCTCAAAATAGTCTATGCCATCCTTTTGACTATATCCTTGAACCACCAATCTTGCCTTGTTCCTTGTAACAGTTTCATCTTCGTCAAGTTTGTTTCTGAAGATGCATTTTGTGCCAATTACTGATATGTCCTTGGGTCTCGATACCATATGCCAAATTTGACTTCTTTCAATTGGTTGAGTTTATCTTGCATTGTATTTACCTAGTCTGCATCCTGTAAAGCCTCAACAAAAATTTTAGGTTCAATAAGAGATAAAAAAACATCAAAAGCACAAAGATTCTTCAAAGAAAATGTGGTTTTGATTTCAGAGGTTGGACCAGTAATTATATTTTCAATGGTATGAGAACTTTGATGCTTGTAAGGTTTCATAACTAGCTGGTTTCCATTGGATGTTCCTTCAATGTTTTGTTATTGAGGAACGGGGTCATGGATAGGTTCCCTTGACGTTTGAGGATCAATTCCTCTTTGTTCAGTTCCCCTGTCAAGTTGCCCCAAATGGAAGGACTTGCTCCTTCCTCTAGTACAGCTTCAGTCTGTGCTGTGGTTTCATTTGAGTTTCTTACCAGCCCAATTGCTTCATCATCATATTCCTGCCTCTCAGAAGGAATGTTAGTTTCATCAAAAATCACATGTACACTTTCTTCTACGCACGTAGTTCTTTTGTTATAAATTCTATAAGATTTATTAGGTGAAGAATATCGCAAGAATACTCCCTCATCACTTCTGGATCAAACTTATATAGGGAGTCTTTACCATTATTGTGTGCAAAGAACTTGTGTCCAACTGCCCTAAGATGAGATGTATTTTGCTTTCTCCCTTTAAGTAACTCAAAGGGAGTCTTCTCAACAAGAGGTCTAGTCATGCACCTATTTATGATGTAGCATGCAGTGTTCACAGCTTCTGTCTAGAAGCTATGGGGAAGTTTGCTAGAAAAAAGCATAAGTCCTAGCCATTTCTTCTAGTGTCCTATTCTTTCTTTCAAATACTCCATTTTGTTGTGCAGTCATAGAAGCAGAGAAATTATGATTTATGCTATGCTCATCACAAAATTTGGCAAATTTAGCATTCTCAAATTCAGTACGATGATCAGACCTAATTGATGCAAGTTGATTACCTAGTTGTTTCTGAGTTTTTCTAAGAAAAGAAGTGAACATATCAAATGCTTCATCTTTAGATGTTAAAAACAGTGTCCAACTAAACCTAGAGTAATCATCAACAAGAACCATAACATTTCTCTTACCACCTCTGCTCAATGTTCTCATTGGTCCACAAAGATCCATATGGACCAGTTCCATCGTCCCGATGGTGCTTACCATTTTCTTCCTTTTGAAAGAGGTTCTTACATGCTTCCCCCTTGCACAAGCCTCACAAACTTTATCTTCCTTGAGCTTAATATTAGGCAACCTTATTACCAATTCCTTGGAGTATGGTTTGTTGAGTTGACTTAGACTGGCATGTCCAAGTCTCTTTTGCCAAAGGAGAGGATCATTATCCAACACACTTAAGCAAGTGAGTTCATTATCTGAAAAGTGTGGACAAATCCATAACATATATGTTGTTCACTCTTTTTCCCTGCAAAATTATCTTATTAGTGGTAAGATCAATCACATAGTATTTTGCAGAGGTGAATGCTACTATGTTACCTCTATCACACAGTTGTGATACACTTATTAGACTATACTTCAGTCCAACTATCAAATAGATATTCTCAATAGAGTAAGAATCAATATTACCTACCTTTCCAATCCCAACAATCTCACCTTTCTTCCCATTTTCAAAGGAGACATTACCTCCTTTAAGGTGCTCAAGTGAAAGGAACTAGTTCTTGCTTCCTGTCATATGCTTTGAGCAACCACTATCAATGTACCATATTTGGCTCGTGACATTTAATTAGACCTGCAAAGGAAATAAGGGGTTAATCTTAGGAACCCAAACTAGTGTGGGTCCCTTTCTATAGGCAAAGGATAAATCAAATTCTTTGTATCCTAACCTGGTAGTCTATTCTTCCCTTGAACAAATTCTTTGTTCTTTTGACTTTCCTTTTCTTCTGCAGTGCATTCACTTTTATGGTGACCTATTTTACCATAGTGTGTGCAAATCTTGTTCTTAGGAAGTGTAAGGTACTTGCTTTTGGGATCCCACTTAGGTACCGGGTTCCCAAAGCCAAGTCCTCTTCTGTTGCTACTATAGTGTTCTTGTAACCATGAAAGAGCATTGGAGGACCTGTTCCATTTACAAGTTCTGTCTAGCTTATGCTTGACCTTGCTTACATCCTCCTTTAGGATTATTACATGCTCATCCCTTTTGTACAACCCATCTTTTTTTTCCCAATATTTTCTTCTAAAGTGAGTTGTGTGTGATCAACTGTCTTTTTTCCTGTTCTTAGTTTCAATTTTAGATTATCTTATCTAAGCTCTTGGACAGTTGAGTTAAGTGCATGAACCTGGTTCTTTAACACAATATTTTCACTTATAATTTCACTAACCCTAAGTTCTAGTTTGTTTGATTTAGCCTTCAAAATCACACATTCTTTAGATAGTTGTTCCTTTTCACTGTTTACATCCTTAGATTCATCAATTAGTTCTAGTAGTAACTCAGATAATCTTTTTTTAGACAACAATTTAATTTTGTCTTTGAGACGAATTAAACTTACCCTAGTTTCTTCATCAGATTCTCCAATGACCATAAGTGTTTTTTCATCATCATGATCATCATCATCGTTTGAGATTTCATCCTAGTTGTCTGCCCAAGCAGCAACCATAGCCTTGGTTGAAACTATGTTGTTTCTTTTCTTGGATTGAACCTGTTCCTTCTTCATGTTCTTTTGTTTAGCTCTTTCCTTCTTCTATTCAATTTCCCACAAAGGGCAGTTCTTGATGTGGTGATCAGTCTTCCCACACTTGTAACAACTATCATTGGTTTACTTCTCAGGATCTTTTGACTTGTTATAACTTCCACTTCTTGAAGAACCCTTTCCTATCCTGAGGTACTTCTTGAAAACCTTGGTGATCATAGCTATTTCATCATCTTCCACATCAAAACCTTTAGTGATTATGAGGGCCAAGCACATTTCCTTCTTAGGTACATCCATCTTCATGGTTTGTCTCCTAAGTTCTTAAGAAATGAGATTTCCAATTAATTTATCCAGTGGGAGAGTGGTAATATTCTTTGATTCCTAGATGATAGTGATTTTGCTCTCCCAAGTGATAGTCAACACCCTAGTTAGTATCTTCTCGACTCTATGTTCTTCAGGAATAATTCTTCCAAGAGATTTAGCTCATTTGTCAGTATAGTAAACCTTCTGTACATTTCTTGAATGGGTTCTCCTTCATTCATAGCAAAGTTCTCTACTGAGAATACAGTAGAGTTCCTCTGGATCTCTTAACCTAACAGTTCCTTCATGATCCACTTGCAATGTGTCCCAAATTTTATTGGCAGTGGTACATCTTTGGATTCTGTTGTACTCATCTAGACCTAATCCACAAACAAGTCATTTCTTGGATTTAGAATTTTTCTCCCATTTCTTCAAGTCCTCAGTAGTACAATCTGCTCTTGTCTTTGACACATCTACTCCTTCAGCGTTTTTCTTTAAGGTAGGACTATTGGTGACAATGTACCATAGCTCCTAGTCCTCTCCTATAATGTAATCTCTCATCCTGTTTTCCACCAAGAGTAGCATAGGTCATTAAAGAGTTGTGGCCAAGCAGTAGATTGCCCTTCCTAGTTTCCAGGTGGTGCACTCGTGTTGATCTTCTCCTGAGGTGTAAGCCTCTTATAGGATAACTTTCTCTGATACCAATTGATATTTTATACTTCAATGCCACACAAGAGGGGTGTGATTTATGTGGTGTCCAATTTTTTGCGTGCACATATTATAGAAAGACTTGGTTCCTCTATGTGTTCCTTATATTATTGTTGTGAAAATAATAAATGCAAAAAGTAAAAAATACAAGTATTTTTACATGGAAACACCTGGCTCAAAAGGTAAAAAAACTATGACCTACTACTCAGTAGGATTTTTCCCAACACTTCACTAAATCACTAAGACAAAATAGCATTTACAAAACTATTTGTAATATAAGGATTACCTCTAATCTCGTTGTGGCAACCAACCTCTAACTGTTGTGATAACTTCAAGTTAACACTAACTTAAATACAATATTCAGAGTACCTAATACAAATGCTTCTAGATAAAGCTGAAAGGTACAATTCAAAAGCCCTACTATAATTGAACTAGAATAAAAGACAGACAATTAGAACTAGGTCTTCTATCTGGTTCATAACTTAAGGTTCGCACACATGAATCACACAAGAATTGCTTGCAAAATGCCTTGTTATTTTGCTCTCAACTCACGTTTAACTTCAGCATTCGTGCGTACCTGTCAAATAAGAACATCCTGAAATATATAGAGTTAGTAGAATAGTAAATAAATAGAGTTCCAATGTTATACCCTTCCTTGGTGAAAGATTTCTAGTTATCTTGAACTTCTACCTCCTCCCTTATCTTAGATAGAGTTCTCTTCGAGCAAGGAGTCTTTCTCCTTATCTCTTATGAAACATTTTCGATTAGGATATATCAGATTTACCAACTTAAGTGTATCTCCTTCACATGCATCCCTTACGCTCGAATCTGCATGTGACTGCGTACACTGTGTATGGACCTGGTTCACACTTGATTTCCTTTGTCAATTATCAAAACAAACTTCACTTGGGCCAACAAACTGCATAGTTAAAATCGGTTAGTGTGTAGCAGTATAGCACTATCTTATCCTCGAGTCTCATCTGGGCGAGGACTCGAGGATGGATAATGCATGCTCCACTCCCATCATCTACCATGATACATTTAACATCAGTATCTAAAATTCGTAAAGTAATGACTAGAGCATCGCTGTGAGGAAAAATCTAACCATCGGCATCTGACTCGTCGAAGATAATACTTTCTTCGAGTTCATCATACCGTCTGTGGGTGATCGATCATTTGAGCTTGTGAGTGGTAGTGAACTTGACGTCGTTGATTGAGGCATCATCACTGCCACTAATAATCATATTGATGGTGCGAGATGGTGAGGGCAGCATCGGCGGGCCTTGACGTTCTCGACCCCTGGCGAATGTGCATTGTCGCTCACTAGCTCTTTGAGGTGCCCTTACTGTAACAAGTTCACTACCTTTTGCCTTATGGTGATGTAATCTTTTGTTTTATCTTCGTGTTCCTAGGTGAATTTGTAGAAGGCATTGGATTTCCTGGTACTCAAATCGGACGTCATCTTTGGCGTCCACTTCACCTTTGTTCTGATTTTATTTGGGGCGTACACTATTTCTGTAGGAGAAACACAAAAATTGTAAGCGCATAACAAGGGGGCATACCTCTGTCATTCCTATGAGCACCCGTCCCCGGCCTTGATAGGCCATCATCATAGTAGAATGAAAGAGAGGAGTGGCCCTGACGTTCGGCTGATGTCGTTCCCTATTTGGCCATGTTAGTGGGTGATCCCTCCTCATGTTATCTCTTCGTTCTTTCCTGGGCTCGGTTTGTACTGAGATGAGCCATCGAGTTGGTCTGTTGAGGTTGTCATCATCTTTTCCAACTTCGGCACAATAGGCCTTGTGGATTTTGTCCCAAGTGGTTGGGGGGTACTTCATCAACCGGCTTAGCAGCTTTTTGGTCAATCTTGAAACCTCTCTGCTCAACCCCTTCTGAATAGCTACGACCGCCATTCCTTTGTACACATTTGGTATGGTCATCCTCACCATGTTAAATAGGGTGAGGAAGCCCCTCAATTGCTATCCTAGGGATTTCTTGATGGCGAAAGTGTCGTTTACTCTTATTTCAGCTTTCTTGGCCCCGACATGTGCCATCACGAACTTATCGGCCATTTTTTCAAATGTTTCTATGGATCGGGAAGGAAGCTGTGAATACCATGTTAATGTTGCTCCAGTAAGGGTTTCACTGAATTTCTTCAGCAAAATAGAGGACACATGTTCCTTGTTGAGGTCGTTGCCCTTTACGATAGTGACATAATGAATCACGTGGTCTTCGGGGTCCGTTATCTCGTCGTATATCCTGAGGTATGGTGTTATTTTGAAGGTCTTTTGGCATATCATGTCGGGCCACTTCCTCGCTATACGGCTGCTCTACAAACCTGTTGGCGTCCCTTTTTGGTAGTAGCTTCAGGGCGTCTGGTATCTTGTCGACTCGTTGTTGGTATTCTTTCATTTGGTCTTTGAGCATTTTGTTCTTATTCTCCATTTCTTCCGTTCTTTTCAAAACAATAGCGAGGACACCATCACCTGCATTGTAAATAACATTATGCGTTATACCTGGCGTGGCGTTGGTTGGTCTGGTTGATCACCCTATTCGTCTCTTCGCTGTATCGTGCGAGATCTCATGGTTTCTGTAGTCGTACATGAAGCTTTTTTGTTGAGCACGCTTACTAAGGTATCAGTTAACCATGCTTCGAGGAGCGTTTTCATGCCGGGTAGTATACCTTCTACCGTGGGCATGGAAGCCCTTTTTCCAAATATTGAATCTGGAAATTGGACAAATTCTTCACTGATAGAAAGCAAAATGAAGGATGTGACTGATAGAATAAGTATAATCAAAAATCAAATTGGTTTCGTTATGCTGCAATAAGGGGGTAGCAACCTCTCGCGCCCGGGAAAGGCAGTGGGTGTCACATCATCATTCAGTATTTCATAGCTTGTTTTTAGCGTTCATGAGGTTAATGGGGACGTCACTTGTCGCCCTTTTTTCGTTTCCTTGATTACCAGTCATGAAAATTTCCGTACGGGCAAAAAAGGAGAAAAATTTTGCTCGTTCGGTTAGCAAGTCACATGGGTTGTAGATTTAATGGAAACAAAAAGATTAGCTAAGAAAATCTCCATAGACGGCGCCAAACTATTTGATCCAAAATTTAGATCTAGGTTTAAATAATTATATTTTCTACTAAAATAGAGTTAATATTAGCCAATGTTAATTCCAAAAGATGTGCTAACCAATTTTCTGTGGCAAGATAATACGGGTATGATCTAAGTAGCAATAAATGATGATAACACTTTAGTATTCAATAATCCAAAAATGAGGAAGATAGAATATATATATATATATATATATATATATATATATATATATATATATATATATATATATATATATATAAAAAATGTTGCATCCCTATATGGCCAGCTTTCATATTTATCTTTTTTTTCTGTTTTTATTTATAGATTTTCCTCTAATATTAGTACAAAAAAATCATTTACTACCTACAAATAACAAAACTGATGAGGCTTATGGATGAGGAGATTTCAGTTATGGAATATACAAAAAAGTGTAATTACTAAAGGTCCATTTGAGAGAAGAAATGGTTAATATTGTATGCAAACGGATGAACTTGTATATGTTAATATATTTAATGTATTTATCGTGATGGTCAATTTGATACCCGTTTGATGTATTTTTCTGTGGCATGTTATGAATTGGCTTGTACGTAAATTCAAACGAAGACTTGAATAGATGATTCTTTTGTGTTTATTATGATGAATTTAGTTGATACTTATTTAGCAGTATTAAATTACATTTAGCATAGTATGCATTTCAAATTTGAATGATGTATATTCAGAAAGGGGAATATTAAAGTGATCATCTTACTTGAAAATATGTGGATTTAAACAAATGATATTTTTCTTTACTTTTTTTTGTGCGTGTTTTTGTCATGATGGTGATTTGTGCGATTTTTTCCCCTAACATTTATAGAAACTGCATTTTGGGTACTTTATAAACCCTAGAAGTTTGTTTTATTGTGTCTTATTGCCTCAAATTTATGAGGGATTAGGCATTGAAATCAGTAAATAAAATAGTAGAAACTTATCCTTAATCAAACTTTCTCCGATTATCAATACCAATGCAAATATTGCCTTGCTTCATCAGCCTCTAGAAGGCCTCTGCCAAGATACAACAATAGTAATGACTGAAAAGGAACATATCATGGTTGCATTACAGAGATTTTTTAAGAATATTTCATGTAATAATTTGAACAAGTTATTATGTCAATAAGATGCAATTATTTTTTGATTTTTGTTAATAACTGCGCGAAGCGCGGACCGTTATAGTAGTTTAATAATAAATAGAAAAAATGTCATTTAAGTAAATAAAGGTATGTGAGTCCCCCGAAAAGGGTGAGGTTCTTTAGTATTCTTTTTGAAAATGATGAATGATTGATGAGCCTTTGAATATTCGGACTCTCCTTGGATCGTGAGAGAAAAGTTAGACTAGAATATCAAGAAAAATGTATATTTTGTATTTATATAATAAAATAAGGATCTCAGTGAATGTCAATATGTTCTCTTATAAGTGTTTTATGTCCTCTATAACTATGCATCTTTCTATTTATAAAGGAACATGTGCCAAAAAGTCCTAATAGTACATATCCATAAAATATTCACTAAAATATTTCTTTTGAAGTCTTGTACTAAAACTAGCCGTTATTATTTTGTTTAAGACAAGTGCTCGTCCTCGACCTTGATCTACGTTGACTCCTTGACCCCGCCCTTTATCTCTTGTGAGATCACTACAACCTTGAACATGCCTTTTGTCGAAGTCATTTCGTGACACGTGGCAGCCCTTGAGGGCTCTCTTAGAGATGATATGGTCCGACTTAAACTAAGATAATTTTTGGCCCATACAACCACATTTTCATTAGTCTGTTTGTCGTAAAAGTGAAGGAACTACAAACAGGAAATTTGCTCATCACTTAAGAGAAACCTGATTTCATGGCTTACAAACGCATTAAATACAGCCTTTAGGAAGTAAAGCAAATTAGAAACTGACGTAATCTCTTCAAATTACTGTGGCTTGCTTAATTAATTAGCTGGAGATTGCATAGTGGGTAATATGAATAATATCTTCAGGCCTTGATGGTGGATGACTTTTGTTTCTCATTCTCAAAGCTTGGTAATCTTTGTAGTAAAATCCTTTGTATTTTGGTGGCTCTCCAATCTCTTCAGTGAATTGTGGCAATGGTTCAATCCACTTGTCTCCTTGGATATTATAGAAGAAAGCAAAGGAATGTCGGCTTCTGCCGATTTTTCTCACAACTCGATGAGTTGCACTCTTAAATTTGTTGTTGCTCAGCACCTCCAATAAGTATTTAAGTTATACACAAATGATCAGTCAGACTAGCTAGTTAACAATTTATAATTATCTAGAAAATGTAACGTATAAAAATGGAAGTTTAGTTGGTCCATGTTTTAAATGTTACCTGAATAACATCACTTATATTGACTATAATTCTGCCTGCAGCTGGAATTACTGGAATCCATTCTCCATTTTTTTGAACTTGTAGTCCACCAACTTCATCCTGGATAACGAATGTGATACAATTTCCATCTTCATGTTCACTTATGCCATTGTTTTCAGTGTTAGTTGCTGGATAGTAACGCAAAGCTACCATGAAATCCCAGCTTCTGTCATGATTATATTCCTTGAGGAAATTTCGAGGGAGGCCAAGGCAGTCATTCAAGATGCTCTCCAAAAGTTCACCAACTTTCCCGAAATGGGTAAACATCTCTTCTAGTACTTCCCTAGAAAAGAAAATTAAATGGAATAAATTGCGCCTTAATTTGCTACCAAGAAATTAAAGTATTTTTATAAAGGAAAGTGTTTTATGGGAAAATAAATATTCACTTCAAATAAATATTGTTTCCCAGTAGTTGGTTACCTTGGATGTGAAAAAAGAATTTTACTTAATGGAGAAAAGACTTCCCTTACATAAAATTGCATTCACTTTTTGTTACAAGTATCTCAATTCTTACTCCATAGCGCTTACTTCAAATAGCAGTAAGATATTGTTGTCAACTTTAATACTTTATAATTTATGATTGTCAAAACTATTCTCGTCTTACCATATCCTGCACCTAGCACAATTACTATGTGTCAACAATCGACCAAACACCGAAAAATGTTCAAGAAAATAGACATTACGTACAGTGGCAAAGTCAGAAATTTCATTTAGGGTGTTCAAACTTGAAATAAGTAAAAAATAATCCAGATAAAGGGTGTTCAATATATGTTATATACCATTAAAATATAATATTTTAATATACGTGTACTTTTTCGACTAAGGGTGGTCAGTACCTTCGCCACACGTACCCAGCCAAATCAAACACATAAGTGTAATTAGTTGTTGTGTTTGTTTACTTTTACATCTGATCAAGAGAGCTTCAATTGCAATTAATTGTTTACTTTTACATTCAATTCAATACAGATGAAGCAAAGAAAGATCAAATGTAAACGTGTACGTACTTGAAATCACATGGATTGCTTGGCAACCCATTGAAGCTGGAACTAGAAGAAAACATGAGCAAGTATTCATTCTTATCAGCTGAGTGTTCAGGTTGCTTGCTGTAACCAGCTGGTAGAGGTGAACTTGATCCAGGATTTGATTTTTTCTTCTCCTCATCTGGGTATGCAAAGAATGTCTTTGACAGGCTCAGAGCGCGATTCATCAGATCAAGAGGCACTCCATGGTTCACTATTTGGAAAAACCCATAGTTGGAGCAGGCTTTGGTTATACTGTTCATAACATTGACCTTGCCAATTTCATCACCCTCTCTAAAGAAAGGGGAGAGATCTATTGTTGGAATTGCAACATTTTCAGCCATTTAGGGTCTTACTTTTATTGTGACTTGTTTTCTTTCAGACCGCCATAGCAGATTGCGTTAGGATAAATAGAAGCGACCTTACTTTTGCTGTCCTACTAGATAAATAATTCAAATAGTAGAAAAAAATTCGTCCTCGACGGCAATAGATTACTTTATTCAATTTTCTGCAAATAAATTAAAATGTGTTAGTTGGAGAGAACTACAACAAACATATTCATTTTTCTCGTATGGTTGTTGGGAGGGAATCCAATTATTGCTATTACATACAGCTATATATAAGTCAAGAAAATAACGTAGGAGCATCATCTTCTATATAATTTAGCAGAGCATGAGTCAGCTAGGAACTAACTTATAAGACATGAGCGCTTGTCGTTTTCCTTACCCTTTCAAATTTTTAAAGGCATAGGCCAAAGAAAGATATACTTCCTCTATTTCAATTTATTTCAAACAGCTTGGCTCGGAAGACAAAAAAAAATAAAATAGAACTTATGATTTTTAAAAGTCTCAAACTAAAGTAATACGAAAATTCGAAAAAAACAATCATATTAATAGGGAAATAAAAAACATTAGTACATATAGCACATGCATACCAATAAAAATACCTAAAACGGTTATTTTTCGAATTTGGTCATAGGTCATGAGTTTGAAGAACTCGGATTGACATGAGATTTAGTATGTCCATCGAAAATGACTTGGTGAAAGACACTCACTGCTATGCAGTGAATCACATTATTTTTGGCTGATTTGAGTTCGTTTAGATGGGTGTTTAAATAGTTTATCGGATTAAATGAGTTTTAAATATGAAAAAATATTTTTATGTCAATTTTATTTGTGTTAAATCTAGAATATGATTACACAAGATGATTCAACTTCATATGATATATGGAAAGAATGTAAATCATATTGATTTAGTCTTAAATTTGCCTAAAATGATTTATTCGAATTTGGTCTAGTTTTGGCGATCATGAGTTTCAAGATCTCTAATTAACCTGAAATGTGATGGGTTCAATCGGAAACGATCAGGTAAGAAATACTCATAGCTATGCAGTAAATTATGTCGCTATTGATATTGCTTATTGATACTGCTTTTTCAGGTATATTTTCTGACTTTTGGCTCGCTGGTACTATCTTTCTGATTATGTTGTTGTTACTATTCCATTGCCACATTTCATCTTCTTTTGCCAAGGGTCTATTCGGAAACAACCTCTCTACCCCCAGGGTAGGGGTATTGTAACGACCGGGCCAGCCATTTTGAGAGCTATAGCTCTGTTCCCCCATTTCCTGCTTCTTTTGTGCTCTACATCTGTATTATGATATAATGGGTTAGTTGGGTCCGGTCTAAAATGGTTTTGGAGTGAATTGAGACACTTAGTCTCTTATGTAAAGACTTAAGTTGGAAAAGTTGATCGGATGTTGACTTAATGTGTAAACGATCTCGGATTTGAATTTTGATGGTCCCGTTAGATCCATTAGGTGATTTTGGACTTATGAGCATGTTCGAAATGTGATTTGGAGACCCGTGATGGAATTAGGCTTGAATTGGCGAAAGTTAGAATTTTGGCGATTTTGGTCAGCAGTGAAAATTTTGATATGGAGGTCCGGAATGGACTTTCGGAATTGGAGTAGGTTCGTGGTGTCATTTTTGACTTGTGTGCAAAATTTTAGATCATTCGGACGTGGTTTAGCGGGTTTCGGCATCGTTTGTGGTATATGAAAGTTTAGAAGTCCTTAGGCTTGAATCCGAGTGTAATTTGATACTTTGACGTTATTTTGAATGATTCGAAGATTCAGCTAAGTTTGTATGGTGTTATGGGACGTGTTGGTATATTTGGTTGTGGTCCCGAGGGCCTCGAGGTGATTTCGGATGGTTATCAGATTGTTTTGAGTTGAAGAAGTGTAGCTGAAGCTGCTGGTTCTGGTATTTTCGCACATGTGGTGGGGAGCCCGTAGGTGCGACCCCGCAAAAGCAAATTGGAGCTTGCATATGCGGGCAAGGCTGAGGTGGACTGGAAGCGCATGTGCGAGATTAGGAGCACATTTGCGGAATTGCAAATACTGAAGTGGAGCGCAGATGCGGAAAAGGGCCTGAGAAGAAAGGATCGCAGAAGCGGGCGGGGTCAGGAGGTGCGCACTTAAATGAGGATTTTGGGAAAGTTAGTGGGATTCGCACCTACAATGGAATTCCCATGGGTGCGACATCGCAGAAGTGTAAATGGTACCGCAAATGCGGTTTTACTGGGTAGAAGGTATAAATAGAACATTTCGGATTTTTCCCCATTTTCACATCTTTGAGCTCGGATTTTGGGGATTTTGAGAGGGATTTCAGAGCAATCACTGAGGTGAGTTCCTTATGCTTATCTATGTTCAATAATGGTATTTCCCCGCTGATTTTACAGCTAGCTAGTGAGTTTTTGAGGTGAAATTCAGGAGGTTAGGGTTTGAGAATTGGAGAGTGAGTTTTGGGGATTTGGAGGGGAAAATGATGCCGGATTATGATGAAATTAGTACGGTTAGACTCGTAAGTGAATAGGCCTTTGGATTTTATCTTTTGTCAGATTTCGAGGCGTGGGTCCGAGGGCCGGGTTTGAGCCGATTTTATATTTTTGTCCTAATTAGGTATTTTTTTATGGAATTGGTTCCTTTAGCCTATATTTATAGTATTGTGTTGCTTGTGGCTAGATTCGGGACGCTCAGAGGCCCATTCTAGAGGCAAAGGCATTGCAGAGTAGGATTTTGCTCGGATTGAGGTAAGTAACAGTTGTAAATCTGGTCCTGAGGGTATGAAACATTAGATTTGATGTTATGTGATTATTTTGGGAGGTGAGGCACATGCTAGGTGACAGGCGTGTGGGCGTGCAACGAGGGTATTGTGACATGGTCCGTCCCGTATAAACTGTAGAGTTGAACAACATGTTGTTAGCTATATGCTCTCTATGTTTTATGAAAAATTGACTGTAAATTATGTTAGAAACCATGTTTAGGTTATATGCTCGCACTATTGGGCCCTGTAGGGGCTGCATTACCTGTTGAATTGTTAAATGCTATTTGTACTCAGTCACAATTTTTACTAGCATATCATATCTCAGTCTCTGTTATTTTATTCGATGGCTCATATTATTTCTATTTGGGATGATTCTTCTTGACATTTGCGAGCCTGAAACACTAAAAAGATTGATGACTGAGTGAGGCCAAGGGCCTAATCAGGAGGATATTTATGGGTTCGGGCTGCACGCCACATCATATTGATTTATGCCATGATTGGCTTGTTATAGCGCTTGGGCTGAAGGAGCCCCTTCGGAGTCTACACACCCCTAGTGAGCGCAGGTACCTACTGAGTGCAAGTGCCGAGTGCTGAGCGATTGTGAGGAATAAGTGGTTGTGATGTTGGAGTGATTGGGAGAACTGAGTGATGATGGCCCGAGGGGCAGCATATGATTTTATCATTATTACACATAGTTGCCTTTTTTGCTTTGAAAACTGTTGAAAGGTAATTTATCTAACTCTACCTGAACTTCATTTAAATCAACTGATTTGACTTAAACTCTGAATTGAAAGCATGGCTACTCTTTACCGATTTTTTATGAAAATAAACTATATTTGCATAGCTCGTCACTACTTCTCAGTTTCGTATTTATTTCTGTTATTTACAGAGTTGGTGTACTCACGTTACTCCATGTGCCTCGTGTGCAGATCCAGGAGTAGTTGATCAGGGAGGTTGTTGATAGTCCTCGCATCAGTTCGGAGATAGCGAGGTATTTCCCCGGCGTTCGCAACCTTTCTTTTCTTCTTCCCTATCTTTCTTGAGTTGTATTTTGGATTTTAGACTATGTTAAATCTTGTTATTGTCGGACCAGTTCTATTAGATGCTCATGGCTTAGCAATACCCCGATGTTTGGGGCTTTCCTTTCGCATTTCTATATTGAGTTTAACTCGTATTTCTTTTATGAAAATCCTATTTTAAAAACTGTTTTGGCTTATCAGAGCCAGGTTACATAGGTCTCAAAACTATAGGCGCTGTCACAACAGGTTTGAGTTTAGGAATGTGACAAGTTGGTATCAGAGCCAGGTTACATAGGTCTGACGAGTAATGAGCAGGTTTAGTAGAGTCTTGCGGGTCGGTACGGAGACGTCTGTAGTTATCTTCAAAAGGCTGCAGAACCCTTAGGAAACTTCACATTCTCGAATTATTATTATGCGAATTTGTTGGTACTGGTAACTAAACTTCGGTTATTCTATTCTCTCACAGATGGTGAGGACACGTGCTACTAGACAGGACGGAAAACCACCAGTGCCACCAGTTAGGGCTAGGAGAGGCTGAGGCCGAAGTCGCGGTCGAGGTCGTGGTAGGGACAGGGGTGTAGCCCGCATAGCAACTAGGGCAGCACCTGCAGATCCACCAGTTGCCCCAATTCCGGATCAGGTCCCAGTTGTGGATGCACCAGCGGGACTAGCTCATGCACCAGCTGTGCCCTTTATGATCCAGGTCTTCAGGAGAATTTAGCCCAGATTCTAAATATATGTACCAGTCTTGCTCAGGCGGTCTATGTTTCTACCATAGCAGCCACTTCCCAGGCCGGGGGAGGCACTCAGAATCCTGCCGCCCGTACACCAGAGCAGGTGGTATAAGGACTTCAGACACTGAGGGCACCACCTGCTCAGCCGGTTGTACCTACTTTGGACTATGTGGTTCTATTCATGCCTGATGATGAGTAGCATAGATTGAAGAGGTTTGGGAGACTTCAGCCTCCAACTTTCAGCGGTGCAGAGGTGAGGATTCCCATGGTTTCTTGGATAAAGTATGTATTTTGGAGACCAGTGGGTCTCGTTCACTACCTTTCAGTTCTCAGGAGCTGCCTTCACTTGGTAGGAGGCTAATGATAGGTGTAGTCCTATTGGTGCAACACCCCTTTCCTGGCGGCAGTTCTCCATTCTCTTTCTGGAGAAGTATGTGTCGAAGTCCCCGTAGAGATGAGCTACGCAAATAGTCTGAGCAGTTGCATCAGGATGATATGATTGTGACGCAGTACGAGATAAGATTTATTGAGTTGGCTCGTGATGCTATTTGGTTGGTTCCCACAGACTGGGAGAGGATCAGGAGGTTTGTTGATAGCCTCACATATCAGCTGCAGATTCTTATGACCAGGGAGAGGGTGTCTGGTGCTTCTTTTGAGGAGGTGGTTGACATTGCTCGAGATATAGAGTCAATTCGCTTCCACGAGCGAGTGGAGAGGGATGCCAAAAGGCCTCCGGGATCTGGTAGTTTTGGTGGTGTTCCTTCCAGAGGTTAGTTTCACCACGACAGGGGTCGTCCCATCAGACATGCTCAGACGGCTAGTCCAACCCACCGTGGTGCATCATCGAGCCATGGTTTTCACAATTCTCAGCAGGGTTACTCATCTCTCAGTGCCCTCCCAGCCCAGAGTTCGTCCCGTGCTCCATCGGTTCAGGTCTCCTCTACGCCTGGCCCTTCTACCAGTTATCCCGGTGCTCAGGGCTCCCTTTTGTCCCCGTCACCAGTACCAGGGAGTTGTTTTGAGTGTGGGGAGTTTGGGCATGTGTGGAGTGAACAAGAGCTAATTCAAGAAGCCAAAATATTTTGAATGACAAATTCAAAATAAAGGACTTGGGAGAGTTGAGATTCTTTCTAGGAATTGAGTTTTCAAGGTCAAGCAAAGGAATTCTTATGAACCAAAGGAAATATGCACTGGAGCTTGTCTTCTAATGTGGATTGGGAGAAGCAAAATGTGACTACCCGACTCATCGTCTCATGTACTACAGCCCCGTTTTCCCTATTTATTGCTTCTTCATGTGTCATTATCGACATTGGTTGTGTTAGAGTTGAATTGGATTGGTTTTGATAGGAAATGAGACACTTAGTCTCTTTAAGGAAGGCTTGGTTTGGAAAAGTCAACCAGATGTTGACTTATGAGTTAGAGGGCTCAGATGTGAATTTTGGTGATTCGGTTAGCTTCGGGAGGTGATTTGTGACTTAGGAGCGTGATCGGAAGTGATTTTGGAGGTCCGGTGTAGAATTAGGCTTGAATTGGTGAAGTTAGTATTTTGGCGAAATCCGGTTGATAGATGAGATTTTGATCCGAGGGTCGGAATGAAATTTCAAAAGTTGCAGTAGCTCCGTTAGGTGATTTTGGATATGTGTGTAAAGTTTCAGGTCATTCGGAGGTGTTTTTGTCGAGTTTTTAATCGAATGTGCAATTCGGAAGTTTTTAAGAAACTTAGGCTTGAATCCGATGTGATTAAATGGTTTTAGCATTTTTTGATGTGTTTTGAGGGTTGTAAAAAGTTTGAATGAGGTGTTAGGATGTGTTGGTGTTTTTGGTTGAGGTCCCGGGGGCCTCGGGTTGAGTTCGGCTGATTAAACGAGAATTTTGAAGATTTGCTGTAGGTTCATTTTTGCTGTCATCTGGTATTTCCACTTCTACGGAAATGGACCGCAGAAGTGGGTAAAGGAGCCCAGAAGAGATTTTCGTGTAGAGTTGAGAAGTTCAGCAGAAGCGGAACGTGGTCCGCATTAGCGAGTCCGCAGGAGCAGACATCTAGTCGCAGAAACGGTTTTGGGCGATCCGCAAAAGCGGGATCCTAGCCGCATAAGCAGAAGTTGGAATCTTTAATGAAGACCGCAAAAGCGGTGTTTTGGACGCAAAAGCAGTCCTGCATAAGCAAAAGCGAGACCGCATAAGCGAAAGTCGTTGGGCAGAAGGGTTTTATATTATTATTTCATCCGTAAGTCTATTCACTTTTCCTCCATTGTTAACCGCCTTAAGAGCTTTTTGGTAGAGATTGAAGATAATTTTTGACGGGAATTGATTGGAGGTAAGTCTCGTGACCTAGAAACGTCATTTTATTGAAGAATCAATCTGTAATTCCTGGAAATTGGGTAAAAAATTGGAAGAACTAGGGCTTGGGCTTTTGAAATGAAAATTTGGGATTTGAAAGGCTATTTGAACTTCGATTTTGGTAAATTTGATATGTGCAGACTCGTGGCGATACGAGGAATCCGGTGTTTTGAATTTCATAATTTTCGAGAAGTGGGCCCGGGGCTCGGGTTTTGCCAACTTCAAGATTTTTGGTATTTCTCGAGTATTTTTGATTGGGTTATGTTTCTTTGACCTATAGTAATGTATTCCTTGTGGTTTTGATCAGATTCGGTGCGCGAGGAGGTTGATTCGAGAGGAAAAGTCATAGCGAGCTAGACTTGTGGCCGGCTTGAGGTGAGTAATAGATGTAGATTATGACCTGAAGGTTTGAAAACTTGGTATATCACACTGTGACGCTGTATTGAGGCGGGACACGTACTCTATGACGAGTGCGGGGTCGATTCTAATTGGGACTATGACTTAGTCCATCCCGAGTGATGTTCATACTGTGTTCTTGACTAGATATTGATTAGAAATCATTCTACTTGGATTTTTATGAATATATTTGGGCTGCGTGCCGATTATCCGAATCCTTTAGGGATATTATCACTGCTTCCAGGATACTTAGCATGTTAGATGGTTTCAGTCCTGAGTTAAACACTGTTTTGAAATGTTTCCGTCATATCTCTGAGTTTTAATAACTTAAACAACATTTTCTGACATTTGGAACTGAGAACTATTACCTGACATTGCCGAGCGGCTTGCTTACATATTCTGGACTGAGAGTGGATCGGGCTGCACGCCACAGCGATGTTATGATGATATTGCGCTTGGGCTGTAGGAGCCCCTCCGGATTTTGAACCCCTACAGTGAGCGCGGGTACCCAAATGGATCGGGCTGCGCGCCGCAACGGTCATGTGCATTGCATTGCCTTCATGCATTGATATTTATATGATCTACCTGACATTGTTTGTTGTCATTTCATCATTAATTATGCTAAATTGCTAGTTATAGCTTTACATTGTGGTATTTCGTTAATTCTCATCTTCAGTCATTGTATATGCTTATTACTCACAGAGTTGGAGTACTCATTTTACTCCCTGCACCATATGTGCAGATTCAGGTGCTCCGGAGGCTTAGTTGAGCTGTTTGCTACTTCCTAGAGTATCAGGAGTTGTCGAGGTAGCTGCCTGACGTCCACAGGACCCGACTCCTCCCCTTATCCCTTTTATCTTTCAGATTTTAGATTTCTGTATTATTGTGGATTCACTACTTAGTTGTATCTAGAGGCTCTAGACTCGTGACTCCAGATCTTTTGGGGAGATGCTTAGATATTTTCTATTGTTTTCGTTCTGTTTCTATTTAATTATCGGGTTGGAAGACTTGTTAATATGTTAATTTAATGCGGATAATTGGTAATGGGATGCGTAATTGGGTTGTGAGTGATAATTGGTCAGGTTTGCCTAGCAATTGTGTTGGGCGCCATCACGACCGGGATTGGGGTCGTGACAAGTTGGTATCAAAGCCTAGGTTACTAGGCCTCACAAGTCATGAGCCGGTTTAGTAGAGTCTCGCGGACCGGTACGAAGACGTCTGTATTTATCCTCGAGAGGCTGCAGAACCTTTAGGAAACACTTCATATTCTTGAAACTCTTGTCGTGCGGCTTTGTTGATCCAAGAACTAAACTTCTGTATTCTATTCTCTCGCAGATGGCAAGAACCCGTGCTACCGAATGTGACGAACAACCACCATTACCACCCGCTAGAGGCCGTAAGCGTGGTCGTGGTCGTGGTCGAGGCAGTCAGTGAGGGCAGCACCTGCAGATCCACCAGCTGCCCCGGTTAAGGACCATCCTCCAGTTCTAGATGCTCCAGCAGCACCTGTCCAGGCACCGACAGTGCCCATTGTGATTCCTGGTCTCCAGGAGGCCTTGGGTTAGATACTATTCGTCTGCATTGGCCTGGCTCAGGCAGTCTCAGCCACTACTGCAGCAGCTACCTCGTAGACCGAGGGTAGTTATCAGACCCCCGCTGCTCGCACACCTGAGCAGGTTGTTCAGGGATTGCAGACACCGGGAGCAGTTCCAGCTCAGCCGGTTGCACCAGCAGCACCAGCCGCACCAGTGGCACCAGCTCCAGCCTATGTGGTTCCAGCTATGCTAGACGATGAGCAGCGTCGTCTTGAGAGATTTGGCAGGCTTCAGCCTCCGATGTTTAGTGGTACTGAGGGAGAGGATGCCTAGGGTTTTCTTGATAAGTGCCAGCGTATGCTTCGCACCGCAGGGATCTTAGAGTCGAGTGGTGTGGCTTTTACTACCTTCCAGTTCTCAGGGCCTGCATTTACCTGGTGGGAGGAGTTTGAGAGGCGTAGGCCTATTGGAGCAGCGCCCCTTACATGGCAGCAGTTCTCTACTCTCTTTCTGGAGAAGTATGTACCGTAGTCTCGCAGGGAGGAGTTGCGTCGTCAGTTCGAGTGGTTGATTCAGGGGGACATATCTGTGACCCAGTACAAGATGAGGTTTATGCAGTTAGCTCGGCATACTATTTGGATGATCCCAACTGATCGGGAGAGGATTAGGAGGTTCGTGGATGAACTCAACTATCCACTATGCATTTTGATGACTAGAGAGAGGGTTATGAGTGCTTCGTTTGAGGAGGTAGTCGACATGGCTCGGGAGATTGAGACGGCTCGCCGTCGGGAGCGTGAGGAGAGGGAGGCCAAGAGGCCTCGAGGTTCAGGTAGCTTCAGTAGTGCTCCGTCCAGGGGCCAGTTCCAGCGTGGTAGAGGTCGTTCCTTTAGGCCTCCTCAGTCAGGTCGCCTGGAGTATAGTGGGGTTTCTTCAGGCCGTGGTCCTCAGGGGTTCTAGCAGGGCCAGTCTTCACTTAGTTCCCTCCCAGCACAGAGCTCTACTCCTGCCTCTTCAGCACAGGGTTCTTCAGTAGTGAGGGGTTCCCTTCAGTCCCCTTCTCCAACACCGGGTAGTTGCTACGAGTGCGGTGAGTTTGGTCACATGAGGAGACAGTGTCCTCGGCTTCGTGGTGGTCGGTCTTAGTAGAGGGATCAGCCCTCCTCTTTTACTCCATGTACTTCAGCGCCCTCCCAGTCAGGTAAGGGTGGGGGCCAGGCAACTAGGGGCCGCCCTAGAGGGGCAGACCGATCTGGTGGTGGTCAAGCTCGATTCTATGCTCTTCCAGACAGGAGGGACGCCATTGCATCAGATGCTGTTATCACAAGTATTATCTCAGTCTACCACAGAGATGCTTCTGTTTTATTTGATCCCAGATCTACATACTCTTATGTGTCTTCGTATTTTTCCTATCATTTGGGTACGACCCGTAGTTGTCTTGCTTTGCCTGTGCATGTATCTACCCCGGTGGGTGATACTATTATTGTGGATCATGTATATCTATCTTGTCTGGTGATTATTGGGGGTCTGGAGACCCGGGTTGACTTGTTATTGTTGGGCATGGTAGATTTTGATGTGATTCTGGGTATGGATTGGCTATCTCCGTACCATGCTATTCTGGACTGTCATGCCAAGACAGTTACATTGGCTATTCCGGGTGTTCCGAGGATTGAGTGGCGTGGGATGACTGACTATGTTCCTAGCAGGGTGATTTCTTTCCTAAAGGCCCAGCGGATGGTTGGGAAAGGTTGTCTATCGTACTTGGATTTTGTAAGAGATGTTGGAGCTGAGACTCCTAGTCTTGATTTTATCCCCGTTGTGAGGGATTTCCCAGATGTGTTCCCAGCAGACCTACCGAGCATGCTGCTGGACAGGGACATTGATTTTGGTATTGATCTGGTGCCGGGCACTCAGCCCATCTCCATTCCTCCATATCATAGGCACTAGAAGAGTTAAAGGAACTAAAGGATCAGCTTCAGGAACTCCTAGATAAGGGGTTTATTCATCCTAGTGTGTCACCGTGGGGTGCACCGGTCCTATTTATAAAGAAGAAGGATGGCACAATGAGAATGTGCATTGACTACAGGAAGTTGAAAAAGGTGACAATGAAGAACCAGTATCCACTACCGCGCATTGATGATTTGTTTGACCAGCTCCAGGGGGCAAGGGTATTCTCTAAGATTGATCTCCGTTCAGGCTATTACCAGCTGAAGATTAGGGATTATGATATTATGAAGACGACTTTCAGGACGAGAAATTGGCACTATGAGTTTCTAGTTATGTCTTTTGGGCTGACTAATGCCCTAGTCGCGTTCATGCATATGATGAACAATGTATTTCGGCCGTATCTGGATTCATTTGTTATCGTTTTTATTTATGATATCCTGGTATACTCGCATAGCCAGGAGGAGCATGCTCAACATTTGAGAGTGATATTACAGAGATTGAGGGAGGAGAAGCTTTATGCAAAGTTCTCCAAGTGTGAGTTTTGGCTTGGGTTTGTGGCTTTTCTGGGGCACGTGGTGTCCAACGATGGTATTCAGGTTGATCCAAAGAAGATAGAGGCGATGCAGAGTTGGCCTAGACCGTCCTCAGCCACGGATATTCGGAGTTTCCTCGGTTTGGCAGGTTATTATCACCGGTTCGTCCAGGGTTTTTCATCTATTGCTTCGCCCTTGACCAAGTTGACGCAGAAGGGTGCACCATTTGTATGGTCGGACGAGTGCAAGGAGAGCTTTCAGAAGCTCAAGACAGCTTTGACCACAACTCCAGTGTTAGTTTTGCCATCAGCTTCAGGTTCTTACACCGTGTATTGTAATGCTTCAAGAATTGGGATCATATGCGTGTTGATGCAGGAGGGTAGAGTTATTGCATATGCTTCTCGTCAGTTGAAGCCTCATGAGAAGAACTACACCGTACATGATTTGGAGTTGGTTGCTATAGTTCACGCTTTGAAGAGTTTGAGGCACTACTTATATGGCGTATATTGTGAGGTATATACTGATTATCGTAGCCTTCAGCATTTGTTCAAATAGAAGGATCTTAATTTGAGGCAGCGGAGGTGGCTTGAGTTACTCAAGGACTCTGATATTACCATATTGTATCACCCGGGGAAGGCCAATGTAGTGGCCGATGCTTTGAGCTGAAAGGCGGTTAGTATGGGTAGTTTGGCATACATTCCAGTTGGGGAGAGGCCCTTTGCAGTTGATGTCTAGGCTTTGGCCAATCGGATGGTGAGGCTAGATATTTCGGAGCCTAGTCGGGTGTTGGCTTGTGTGGTTTCTCGGTCTTCGTTGTATGACTACATCAGAGAGCGCCAGTATGATGATCCGCACTTGCTTGTCCTTAAGGACAAGATCCAGTATGATGATGCCAGAGATGTGACTATTGATGGTGATGGTGTGATGAGGATGCAAGGCCGGATTTGCGTGCCCAATGTGGATGGGCTTCGGGAGTTGATATTAGAGGAGGCCCACAGCTCACAGTATTCCATTCATCCGGGTGCCGCGAAGATGTATCAGGATTTGAGACAGCATTACTGGTGGAAGAGAATGAAGAAGGATATTGTGAGTCATGTAGCTCGGTGTCTTAACTGTTAGCAGGTGAAATATGAGCATCAGAGGCCCGGTGGTGTACTTCAGCGCATGGATATTCTCGAGTGGAAGTGGGAGAGGATTACCATGGTTTTTGTGAGTGGTCTCCCTCGGACGTCGAGGAAGTTTGATTCGATTTGGGTGATTGTGGATCGGCTGACCATGTCCGCGCACTTCATTACGGTGTGTACTACTTATTCTTCGGAGCGGTGAGCATAGATTTTTGTCCGGGAGATTGTTCGGTTGCATGGGGTCCCAGTTTCCGTTATCTTAGATAGGGGTAATCAGTTTACTTCTCAGTTTTGGAGGAATTTTTAGCGAGAGTTGGGTACCCAGGTAGAGTTGAGCACAGCGTTTCATCATCAGACGGATGGGCAGTCCGAGCATACTATCCACATATTGGAGGACATGTTGCATGCTTGTGTTATTGATTTTGGAGGGTCTTGGGCTGAGTTCCTACCACTTGCAGAGTTTGCCTACAACAACGTCTATCAGTCCAGCATTCAGATGGCACCATATGAGGCTTTATATGGGAGACATTGTAGATCTCCGGTTGGTTGGTTTGAGCCCAACGAGGCTAGGCTATTGAGGACAGAGTTGGTCCAGGATGCCTTAGATAAGGTGAAAGTGATCCAGGAGAGACTTTGTACAGCTCAGT